>JAOTQR010099234.1:0-29483 GCA_025774065.1 Solanum ossicruentum | reverse complement strand
CAAGTGGAAAATCACTTTTAAGCAAATTTGAAAGTATATCCCTCAAATTCTGAACTTTTCAAAACTCTCTATTTTTAAGAAGTATAAATTCAGAAGTAGAACCAAGAATTTTCATTAGGAGATTCAAAAAGGAATGATATTAGAGATAATTGAACCTACAGTTATGAGCTAAACGTTAATCTGTTAGCTGCAAAGCTAAAGATCGTATTAAGTTAGGGGAATTCAGATGGAAGAAATTCCCACAAAATAAGAATTTCTTTTTATGAAGTTCTTTTATATATGGAACTTTTGTACCTCAAAGAGAGTGAATATGAAGATTTCTGCATTAAATACATTTATCTTAACATAAATCTAAAATAATACTCAATGTAATTCAACAAATGAATTTTGAAAAGAATAGTGTGTACCCACCTTATTCGTAGAAAGATTTATTAAGATAGCGCAACACTTTTTAATTAACTCACTTTTATCAAGAACAAACTATCTAAGAAATGTCAACTATTATGAACAACAAATAAAAAGATATTCATGTGCACCTATCACCAAATCATAACACTTGCTACAAATGAGAATCGTGTGAAATATTTCAAATTTGAATTAAGATCAAGGTATATTAAAAATTCTCCTGATGTCTGTCAGATAATAATACAAAAAAAAATAAATTATAAGGATGATAACTATTACTAAGAGGTCGAGAGGGAATACTAAGAATGAAAGATAAACCATTCACATTTCAAAAGCGGGTAACAACCAAGTGATATAAACAAAAAAAAAAAAAGACCTACAGAGGTGGAAGTTTTAGGTGCAAGTATTTAATGTTGGGATAAATGTTGTTAGCATCATCTCTTTTGAAAAAGGCTATAATCACAAATTAAATTAAAAACCTTATCTATCACAATAGTTTTTGTAATAATACTTGTCCTATAGTAAGTTAGTTGTCAGAAATTCAGAGATTAAAATTAGTGAACTTTCTATTATCATATTATTAGAGAAAAATAATATGTACCTTAGATACACATTCAGAAAGCACCATGCAACAAAAGATCCTTAACAATACAATATATATCATAAATCAATTTTCTCTACTCTCTTGGAAATTGCCAAAGGCCACTATACAATGATGTTCAATTGCAGTGGCTAGTTGTAACACCCCGTAAAATTACCAAAATGCTCCTAAAATACATCATGCATACAATGTATCTTCCAAAGTTCTGATAGAAAATTTGAAACTGGATTTATGATCATCACAGAAAATCAAGTGAGAAAATGGTCTCGACCCGATTTTAAATAAACCGAGTCAAATTACAAGAATGTACATAATGTGCAAAAAAAGTAGCAAATCCGCTCCCCTCCATGAAGCGCCAGGGACGCGGAATTACACTTGTTTTTTTTGTTGATTTTTTATGGGAGCTAGTTTTCAAAAAATTTAACCAAATGAACTGGTGTGCGCCCCCTCCACGACGCACACTAGTGTGTCTAAATTCTTCTTTTTCTTTTTACTTCGTGAAGGACAATTTTTTCCTTCCCCATAATATTTTAATACCTCAAAACGTGTTCTTAAAGCTAATTTCATACGAAAGGGTTTCAAAACTCATATTTTTTCTAAGTTTTTATGTAAGTTCTGAGAGAGGAAAAGGTCAAGAGAGGTGGGGGTTTCTTTTGAAGTTTCAATTCTTTGGAGAAGACTTGAAGATTCTTCATCAGGTATGTAAAGGCTAACAAAAAGCATGGAATTGTTCTTCCACGTGCCCCAATGTGAAGTTAGGATGTAAATTTATATTTTAGAGTCTTGAACAATTATTTTTTGAGAATTTCTTGAATATTATCTTTAAATTATATTTCACAGCTTAAATTGATGATCACCATATTTAAAAACTTTAATGTATACATGCAATAGTTATGTGATTATGAACTGATTCTTATAAATTCTCTATTAAAGACTTGAATAATGAACTTAGGGGGAATGTTTAGAGCCTTGGTTGTCTGAATGTGATATTTGACTGAGTCTGAGTCTTGAGGTGAGTGTATGTATGAGTGTAATAGCTAGAAACAGTGTTGATAGAGTTGAATGAATATTTATTCTTCACTTGAATGAACTTAGGGGGAATTTTTAGAGCCTTGGTTGTCTGAATGTGATATTTGACTGAGTCTGAGTCTTGAGGTGAGTGTATGTATGAGTGTAATAGCTAGAAACAGTGTTGATAGAGTTGAATGAATATTTACTCTTAACTTGAAAGGATAGTCTTGCCCTTTGAGTTGATAGATAATGAGATGAGGTGACTGTTCTTACCCTTAGGGGTTGAGTGATGGATGCTCTTTATGAATTGATAGACTTATGAGCATATTGAGTCTTGGGAGGAGTATTAGCACCGAAATGGGTAAGAGTGAGTCTCACTCGTACTTATTAACTATGTGGTCAGCATAGGAGAGGATTGAATCGTGAAAGCGAATGTTTCCTTTGTCCCCCATAGGACTTGACAAACTTCCTTGGGATCCCCGATAGACTCGTCCTTTACCCCGGTAAGGTGCTGAATTGATATGGCAATGATATCTCTTCATTGTATCACTACTGGCTCATCGATAGTGGTTGTCGTTTATAGAAACTTCTAGATGTGTTTCATAGTGATAGAACTCCGACGTGATGTAATTGTTTGATGTTTTGATGTATAGTGAGGTATGGAGTCCTATCATTTACTCTGAGCTGATTGTTACATTGTTCCATTTACTTTATCCCATTTTAAATACAATACATTCCACGTACTAATGCCCCTTTGGCGCTACATCATTTTATGATTCAGATTTTGTAGACAGAGAACTTTAGCAGCCCGATCGTTGAGGTTCAGAGCTTTTTGAATTTTCTGATAGTGGTGAGTCCTCCCCTGCATTCGGAGGATGTTTATTTTCTTGATCCTGATAGTCGTTTCACTTGATTTTGGTAACCATGGCCTGTTATAGTACCATCTCAGACAATAGTATAGAGGCTTCATAGATGTAGATGTTCATGGTAGATGTTGGGGGTTCTTTCCCTCTTGTTTCTTTATATTGAGATCTTCTTTTGACATCTTATTTCATTAATGACCGATTGGATTTATTGTTATAGCCCACATATAGATTTTCATTATTCTATTAACTTACGCTATTGAATTGATTGAACGAAGACAATAAGACTAGGTGGTCCTCTTGGGGGCTATAATAGTCTCCGAGTGCTAGTCACGTCACAGGTACCCTCCTGTGGCGTGACAAACCTGGTATCAAAGCTCAGAGTTAGAGTGTCCTAGGGTGTCTATGAAGTTGTGTCTTGTAGGGTCTTGTTTATGGGTGTGTTATGCACCACATTTCATAAGCAGGAGGCTATAGGACATTAGGAAGTGTTACCCTTCTTCTATAATCTCAGTTCGTGCTATAGAGATTAACTTATGAATTCCTATTTTAATTCGTGCATTTTATGCTTACAGAAAATGCCACCCAAGAGATCTATCGCTCAGAGAGATGCCCCAGTCCCAGCTGCTGAGAATACCCAGCTGGAATCTCTGATTCAGACCAAGCCTAGGAGACGAAGATGCCCCGCTAGGACTGCTGAGGTCCTACAAGTGTCTCCTGCTAAGCCCCAGCCAGCTTCCACTATTGAGGCAGAACTTAGGGGAGCCATCACCATGCTGACTCAGTTGATGGTCTCCCAGGGGAATAGCCAAGGTTCCCAAGCTCCTAGTTCTGGCTCACAGGAGCCCTCAGCTGCTACCGACTCGGGGACTTTTTGAGGACGAGCCCGCTAGTGTATACGGGGTCGAAGGCTATGTATGCGGACGAGCTTGAGGGAGTGTAGCTTGTGTCCTACCAGCTGAACGACATGGCTAATGTGTGGTACACTCATTAGGAGGGGAGTAGTGAGGATACAAGCCTATAGCATGGGAGAAGTTTGAAGCCGCCTTTTGTCATGCCCGAAGTCCCATTAGGGCGGACCAGCACCCATTGCCCATAAGGCTCGGGAAAACCAACATATATCTATGTACTTTTTAGACATATTATAAGGGATTTCTATCTTCATTGTGCCTTTAAGAAAGTAAATCGTAATAACAAGCCAAAAGAAAATGCATATGGCTAGGTCGTTAGGGCCACGGTGTCTAAGGTACGAGACATGACCATACTTTTAATTTACATAGTCTACAAAGACTATAGATAAGAGAAAGTATCTTACAAGGGTCAAGACAGGCCCCGCGTCGACTAACTGTACAATACAAACATATAAGCTCTAGGCACACACAAAGCTATGAAACAACCTAGAGCTTATAGCAGCAACTGGATGTCTTGTACTCTACTGGGGAGATCTACTAGCACCTGTACTTGCAGCATGAAATGCAGGTCCCCCATAAGGGACATCAGTATGAGATAATGTACTAAATATGTAAGGCCAGAAATATTGTATATGAAGTAACAACTCAAATGAAACTATGCACTGGTGTAGGATAAGAGACCACCTTTGGATATACTTTGGAATCATGTACTTTATGTTCTTTATATTACTTTAGCTTTACTGTATAATCTATGCACAACATATAGTACAAATGACCAGCTGATCAGTGGTAAATCTATATCAGGATCGTCCCTGGCTAGGTTCTTCCTTAACCCCTCGGGCTACCACTCGTGATAGAATCATCCCTGGCTAGGTGATACTTCCACCCCTCGGGCTACCACCCATCAAAAAGCAATATATTTTATCTTTCAATTACTTTTGAGATGATTCTTTCAGTGGTCACAATATTAGAGCTTTAGGGTTGTATATACAACATATGATGTGTAGATAATAACACAAGACAATATGGTAATGAAGAGAGTAGTTACATAAATAATGAAATGCGTATGAGATGAAACAACTCGTGAATTCTATTTAGCAACTAGATCTCATGTAACTTTGTATCCATGTATGGATGCATATTTGAAGGTAAATATGTATGCAAAATATATGAACATGTGACAAGGTGGAGACATGGTTAATAGTTGTGTCGGAGTTGGTAAATGTCTTCATGTACCAAGGAGAGATCTATATTTCATGCCAAATGATACGAAATCAAGTAGTCTTACATACCTCATTGTATGACCTAGTAACTACCTTGGAGTGGTTGTTTTTCCCTCAAATATTTATCTATAGTATATCAGATAATAATACTAGTATTAGCTGCAAAGAAACACTTCTTGATAGCCCCATATCATAAAAACTATCACCCGGACAGCAAGCTTATAATTAGCGACGCAAAGGCAATTCTGCAACCTTTTCACTTATAATTGTATTTTCTAACAATCAATTTTATGCACATGTCATGTACATCTTATTTTACACCCTTAACAGTCTTACAACAGCCCATAAGGCACAACATCTAACAATTCTTCACAACATACAAATAAGCAGCATGACATTACATCCTTTCACCACACTTTGGCGTCAATAATACCACACCTATTTTAACTTTAACCAAACTGTGCTCAACATATCCATACATAAACAGCCTTAAAACAATCTTATAACAGTGCCAAATCAGTCATGAAGGACTTGAGGCCATAGTCTTCCATCCAACAGCCCACAAGTTCATACTAAGAACATAATTGCGATATATTATAAGGACTCACTTTTGTGGACTGTAAGAGTGGTACAGCAGCTTGGTAACATCACAAAAAACCTATACCTTGTTAATGCATACGTCTTACTTCATAATTCAATCAACCAATTAAGAGAAAATCCTCTTGAACAACAAGAAACGTTCACAACAATACTTAGGACACATGTTGTCCAGAATTTTCAGCATAACATACTAGTATATACTTCTTATTTTTCATGAAGAAACCATACTAAATACATAACGATAATTACTTATATTTTCCTTCAAGATCCATGTTTCCTTCAAGAGCCCTATAGGATTGTATATGCAGCTTGGTAAAGTGAAATAGATAGAAGACAAGAGTCTTTAGGAAAGCCAAAAAATGGTTTCAAGTGGAATGACTTGAGGGCTGCTTTTGAGCCATTTTTAAGGACTCTTTTGGCTAGAGTTCTCTTTATCGTTTGTCCAGATAATGATACCCATTAATAACCTTTTGATACAGCAGCTTGATCCTTACACTTGGGCCTAAATAGGTCACAAATTTGATGGGCCTTGGCTGCCCATTTTCCAGCTTTCTTCTTAATTAGTTTTGGACCCAAATAGTCAAGTGGGTTGTGATATACTTGGGTCTTTTTCACATTCTTCTTGGACAGAAGGTCCATTTATGATGCTAAAACATTGGCTAAAGTTACACCTTTAACACAGACTTTATTCATAATCGGACTTGGATAAATTTCAACATTCGGCCTCGTCTCCTTGTAGATAGCAAAGTAAGCTAAGCAAGTAAGTGACTCACCTACTAGCTTATTAAGTCCTACAAGCACCTCAATTCTTTTACTTTGTTTAGGACTATGATCTCCTCAATTTAACACAAAACATGTATACACTCGACCCTCTTAAGCGTTAAATGCACATATCGCCTATTAATATGAGATTCAAGCACTTTTTAAGAATTGGCGCTAATTTGACCAAACCATATCATATTTCATTTACATAGCATTAGTACATGTAAAATGTGGGGTGTTACATCCTTCCCCCCTTAGGAACATTCGTCCTCGAATGTTAGCACAATTGGATAGCTTAACCAATTTAAAACCTTTATCTAAACAAACTTTTGACAATACACTAAGTATTCAATCACACATACCTATTCGTGCCCAAATTCTTCATGTTGGACTTCCTCTTTAGCTTAAAATAAGTAAGGATATTTTGATTTCATGACGTCCTCGGCCTCCCATGTTATTTATTCTGCTTACTGGTTTCTCCAAATTCCTTAGCTTCTTAACTTGACGATCCAGAATAGCAACAGGTACCTCTTCATATATGAGATCTTCTTTAACCTGCATATCCTCAATAGGAGTGATACGGGATGGGCCACCTAAGCATTTTCGAAGCATTAAGACATGGAAAACAGGATGAACCATTGAAAGCTCTTGAGGTAACTCTAGTTCATATGAAACCTGGCCAAACTTCGTAATAATTTTATATGGCCCTATGTAATGTGGGCTCAGTTTTCCTTTCTTACCAAATGTCATAACCCTTTTATTGGAGACACTTTTAAAAATACCCAATGACATACTGAGAATTCCAGTCCTCTCCTTCTAGCATCCGCATATGATTTGTGACGACTTTGGGCTATTTCTAGTCACTGTTGTATTACCTTAACTTTTTCCATGGCTTGTTGTACTAAATCTGGCCTAAGCAAGGTAGTTTCTCTCATTTCAAACCATCCAATTGGTGATCTACACTTCCTTCTATACAAAGTTTCATAAGGTGCCATCTTTATACTTGAGTGGTAGCTATTATTATAGGAAAATTCTATAAGTCCAAAATGGTCCACCCAATTACCTTTAAAGTCCAATGCACAAGCTCACAACATATCTTCATGTGTCTGAATAGTGCTTCTGATTGACCATTTGTTTGAGGGTGGAATGTTATACTCAAATTTACTTGTGTCCCTAAACTCCTTTGGAAGAACTTCCAAAACCTCTCAATGAATTGAGTTCCTCAGTTAGATATAATGGATACTGGGACTCCATATAGCCTGACTATCTCTTTGAGGTATAGCTTGGCATACTCTTCAGCTGTATAATCTCTCATGCCAAGTAAGAAGTGTGCTGACTTTGTAAGTCTATCAACTATTACCCATATGGAGTCAAATTTCTGAAATTAGCGAGGCAAACCAGTAACAAAATCCATATTGATCATATCCCACTTCCATGTTAGAAGCTTTATACACTGCATATAACCTCCTAGCTTTTGGTGTTCTACCTTCACTTGTTGGCAATTTGGACATTGAGCCACAAATTCTGCAAGGTCCTTTTTCATTTCTCCCCAAAACATTCCCTTCATGTCATGGTATATCTTAGTCGATTCTGGATGGATGGAATATCGGGAATGATGGGCTTCTTCCATTATTCTCTTTCTTAATCCATTAATATCAGGCACACAAAACCTATTTTAGTAGTAAACTACTCCATTTTGTGTAAGTTCAAAGCCCTTCATCATACCCTGATTCACCTTTTCCTTAAGTCATCGTAAAATAGGATCCTTGAATTGTTTTACTTTCACCTCCTTTACTAATAAGATGTTGCTGCATTATGTACAATAATCCCTTCCTTTGGAGTTTCAAGAAGGAGAACTCCCAAACTAGCTAGTTGTCATAAATCCTTAGCTATGCCTTCACTTACTATGGCCTGGTCACCAGTATTCACAGTTGTCTTACGACTCAGAGAATCAGCTACCACATTTGCCTTCCCCGGATGGTATAGTATATCAACATTGTAATTCTTTATTAGCTCCAGCCATCTCTATTGTCTTAAGTTTAGGCCTTTTTGCTTAAGAATGTATTGCAGGCTCTTGTGATCAGTATATATGTCAACGAGAACCCCATACAAATAGTGGCTCCACATTTTCAAAGCAAATACAATCGTTGCTTGCTCAAGATCATGAGTTGGGTAATTTTTCTCATGTCGTCATAATTGTCTAGATGCATAAGAAATTACCCTATCATGTTGTGTCAGCAAACACCCTAAGCCAATTCCTGAAGCATCACAATACACTGCATACCCCTCAGATCCTTCTGGAAGTACTAGCATAGGTGCAGAAGTTATCTTATTTTTTAGTTCCTGGAAGATCCTTTCATATGCATCATTCCATTGGAACTTGGTTGCCTTATATGTCAATTTTGGTAGAGGTACAGAAATAGAAGAAAAACCTTCAACAAACCTCGTGTAATAACCTGCCAAACCTAGGAAGCTCTAAACTTCCGTGGGTGTCATTAGTCTTGGCCAATCTTTCATAGCCTTTATCTTTTGTGAATCAACCCTTATTTCTTCCTCAGATACAATATGACCCAAGAATGCCACTAATTTTAGCCAAAATTCACATTTAGAAAACTTGGCATACAAGATCACAAAGAACCTGTAATACTTGTCGTAAATTCTTTGCATAGTCCTCTTTAGATCTTGAGTATACCAAAATGTCATATATAAATACTATCACAAACACATCCAAGAATGGCTTGAATACCCTATTCATCAAATCCATAAAAACTGTTAGTGCATTCGTTAGCCTAAATGACATAATAAGAAATTAAAATCTAGCATGTTTTAAAAGCAGTCTTAGGTATATCTTCCTCCGTCACCCTCACTTGGTGATACCTCGATCTCAAATCAATTTTTGAAAAGCATTTGGCACCCTATAACTGATCAAATAAGTCATCAATCATAGGGAAGGGGTATTTATTCTTAATCGTCACCCTATTCAATTATCGATAGTCGATACACATTCTCAAGGTGCCATCCTTTTTGCGTACAAATAACACTAGTGCAACCCAGGGGGACACTAAGTCTTATAAAACCCTTCTCCAATAGATCTTTTAGCTGCTCTTTTAATTCACGTAATTCTACTGGGGCCATTCTCTATGGGGGGATAGAAATAGGTTGGGTACCCGGAAGTAAGTCAATACCAAAATCTACCTCTCGTTCTGGAGGTAAGTCTTGAAGTTCTTCAGGGAACACATCAACAAATTCATTTACTACTAGAACAGATTGAAGAGTTGGCGATTCTTCCTCTATATCCCTTACTCTAACTAAATGACATATATACCCCTTAGCTACCTTTTTTGGCCTTAAAATAAGAGATAAACTTCCCCTTTGATGCCCCAACATTGTCTTTCCATTCAAGAACTGCCTAATTTGGAAAGTGGAAGTACACTCTCTTAGTTCGACAATCCACGATGGAATAGCAAGAAGATAACCAATCCATACCCATTACAATATCAAATTCCACCATTTCTAGCTCAATAATGTCAGTTACTGTGTCACGGTCACAAACAGTTACTACACAATCATAATAAATCCTTCTAGCCATAATAGATTCACCGATTGGTGTGAACACTTCAAATGTTTTGTTTAGTAATTTGGGTGTTCTCTTAAGCATCCCAGCAAATAATGGAGTAATGTATGATAGTGTAGAACCAAGGTCAACTAATGCATATACATTATGTGAAAAGATGGACAATGTACCTATGACCACATCAGGTGAAGCTTCTAAATTTTGTCGACTCCCCAGAGCATAAGTGCGATTCTGGACTCTGCTAGAGCTAGCTGCTTCTCTAACACCTCTACCATAACCTATAGCTGCTTGTTGACCCCTACCTAAAAGAGGAACTGATGATGATGATGCAACAATTGACCCAGTAGATTGTGTTATGTCACCCATATGCCTCCTCGGGCAATCCTTTATCATGTGCCTTAGCGTACCACACCAATAACAAACATTTGTCCCAACACGACATATACCTGGATGACTCCTTCCACACTGGTTACAAGGTCTCCTAGGAGTCATTTGCTAGCCTGCTAAATATCCCACTATCCGGGAACCTTGCCCTTCACTTCTAGGACCAAACTGATTTCTGCTAGACCCCTAAAGTTGTGGTGGAGCACTGGCTGTAGAGTAGGAGGATGATGGCCTAGGCGGTCTATTAGAAAAATCGAGGCCTAAGCTCAACTTGGGACGGTGTAAACTGCCCTGTAGATCTGGCCTTTTTATCCTGTCCCCTTTCCAACTCTTGTGTCCTTCTTCTCTGCCTCTGATCCTCTAAATTTTGTGCAAAAGCTTGCATCCTCTCTATGTCCATGTCCTTATTCAATGAAGCAATTGTACATTCTCTGACCAGATACGTATCCAATCTATCCACATATCAATGAACTCTATCTGCTCATGCTCATATTCCCCTGGTGGATATTCAAAAACTGATTCGCACGGGCCTCTCGGATCTCTAATGGCAAATAATGGTCAAGAACGGCCTCTTTGAACTCCTTCCAAGTGGTTGGGGGAGCATCTATATCTTTGGATTGCTTCCAAGCTTCATACCACAATATTGCCACACCTTCAACCTATGTGTCGCTAACTCGACAGCTTTTGTAACACTCACATGCATAACGTCTAAAGTTTGCTGAATCTGATCAATAAAGTCTTAGGGATCTTCATTAGGATCAAACCCAGTGAAGGCTAGAGGGTCCAAATTAAGGAAGTCATGTTTCCTCTTGCCAGCTACCCTATTTGTACCAGCTGCACCTATAACTGGACCCTCTTGTCTTTGGCTTTGGCCAGCAACTATGCGAGTCAATATTTGGACTACATTCCTCAGATCTTGCACTATAGCATCGATAGGTGGTTCTGGTGGAATTTCACTACTTCTGGGTTCATCAGGAGCTCGAGAGGTTAGAGATGTCCGTGACAGAGACTCATCTTGAGCCTCATTTTGTTGTCTCACATGATTGGGTATACCAGACACCACTTCTACTTCCTTTCCTTTACCTTTGTTCTTCTTGGTTTCTGGCATACTTGCTCGTTGTACGAAATAATTTAGGAGTTAGACACAGTTCACCTATTATACTTAGCTCTATGGCACGATCTAAAGAATGAAAAGAAAGTAACAACTCTTAAATGCCACGTAGCATCTTGCTTATAAATGTGGTGCACAACATATCGATAAACTAGACTCTATATAGATACAGCTTTGTAGAGTCCCTAAGATGACCCGCTCTGATACCACATCTGTCATGCCCCGAGTTCCATTAGAGAAGACCGACACCCATTGCCAATAAAGCTCGAGAGAACCAGACTATATCTATGCACTTTTTAGACATATTATAAGGGATTTCTATCTTCATTGTGCCTTTAAAAAAGTCAACGATAATAACAAGCCAAACGAAAATGCATATGGCTAGGCCGTTAGGGCCACGATGTCTAAGGTACGAGACATGACCATACTTTTAATTTACATATTCTACAAAGCCTCTAGATAAGAGAAAGTATCTGACAAAGGTGTGGACAGGCCCCTCCTCGACTAACTATACAATACAAACATATAAGCTCTAGATACACACAAAGATCCGAAACAACTTGGAGCTTGTAGCAGTAGCTGGATGTCCTGTACTCTACTGGGGAGATCTACTAGCACCTGTACCTGCAGCATGAAATGCAGGTCCCCCATAATGGGACATCAATATGAGATAGTGTACTGAATATGTAAGGCCGAAAATACTGTATATGAAGTAACAACTCAAATGAAACTATGCACTGGTGTAGGATAAGAGACCACCTTTGGATATACTTTGGAATCATGTCCTTTATGTTCTTTATATTACTTTAGCTTTACTGTATAATCTGTGCACAACATATAGTACAGATGACCAGCTGATCAGTGGTAAATCTATATCAGGATCGTTCCTGGCTAGGTTCTTCCTTAACCCCTCGGGCTACCACCCGTGATAGAATCGTCCCTGGCTAGGTGATGCTTCCACCCTTCGGGCTACCACCCATCAAAAAGCAATATATTTTATCTTTCAATTACTTTTGAGATGATTCTTTCAGTGGTCACAATATTAGAGCTTTAGGGATATATATACAACATATGATGTGTAGATAATAACACAAGACAATATGACAATGAAGAGAGTATGTTACATAAATAATGAAATGCATATGAGATGCAACAATTCGTGAACTCTATTTAGCAACAAGATCTCATATGACTTTGTATCCATGTATGGATGCATATTTGAAGGTAATTATGTATGGAAGCATATGAATATGCGACAATGTGGAGACACGGTTAATAGTTGTATCGAAGTTGGTAAATGCCTTCATATACCAAGGAGAGATCTATGTTTCATGCCAAATTATACGAAATCAAGTAGCCTTACATACCTCCTTGTATGACCTTGTTACTACCTTGGAGTGGCTGCTTTTCCCTCAAATATTTATCTACAGTATATTAGGCAATAAGACTAGTATTAGCAGGAAGAAACACCTCTTGATAGCCCTATATCATAAAAACTATCACCTAGACAGCAAGCTTATAATTAGTGACGCGAAGGCAATTCTTCAACCTTTTCACTTACAATCGTATTTTCTAACAACCATTTTATTGTACATGTCATTTACATCTTATTTCAGGCCCTTAATAATCTTACAACATCCCATGAGGCACAACACCTAACAATTCTTCGCAACATACAAACAAGTAGCATAATTTTACATCCTTTCACCACACTTTGGCGTCAACAATCCCGCACCTATTTTAACTTTAACCAAACTATCCTCAAAAATAGCCTTAAAAAGTCTTATAACAATACCAAATTAGTCAGGAAGGAAGTGAGGTCATAGCCTTCCATCCAACAGCCCACAAGTTCATATTAAGATCACAATTGCGATATGCTATAAGGACTCACTTTTGTGGACTGTAAAAGTGGTGAAGCAGCTTGGTAACATCACTAAAAACCTATAACTTGTTAAAGCATAAGTCTTACTTCATAAGTCAGTCAACCAATTAAGAGAAATCCTTTTGAACAACAAGAAACGTTCACAATAATACTTAGGACACATGCTCTCCAGAATTTTCAACATATACTTCTGTTTTTTCACGAAGAAACCACACTAAATACACAACTATAATTGATTACGTTTTCCTTCAATATCCAGGTTTCCTTCAAGAGCCCTATAGGATTGTATATGTAGCTTGGTAAAGTGAAATAGATAGAAGATAAGAGTCTTTAGGAAAGTTGAAAAATGGTTTCAAATGGAATGACTTGAGGGCTACTTTTGAGCCGTTTTTAAAGACTCTTTTGGCCAGATTTCTTTTTATCTTTTGACAAGATAATGACACTCATTAATAACCTTTTGATTCAGCAGTTTCATCCTTATTCTTGGGCCTAAATGGGTCACAAATTTGATGGGCCTTGGCTGCCCATTTTCCATCTTTCTTCTTAATTAATTTTGGACCCAAATAGTGAAGTGGGTTGTGATATACTTGGGCCTTCTTCATATTTTTCTTGGACAAAAAATAAGGTCCATTTATGATGCTAAAACATGGGCTAAAGTTATGCTCTTAACATGGACTTTATTCATAATCGGACTTGGGTAAATTTGACGTCGGGCCTCGTCTCTGTTTAGCTAGCAAATTAAGCTAAGCAAGTAAGTGACTCACCTACTAGCTTATTAAGTCCTACAAGCACCTCAATTCTTTCACTTTGTTTAGGGTTGCGATCTCCTCAATTTAACACAAAACATGTATACACTCAACCCTCTTAAGCATTAGACGTACATATCACCCATTAATATGAGATTCAAGCACTTTCAAGAATTGGCACTAATTTGACCAAACCATGTCATGTTTTATGTACATAGCATTAGTACATGTAAAATGTGGGGTGTTACACCTTCCTTCTCCCTTTTTTCCTTATGAGTTGAGGGAAGCGAAGGCGGATGTGTTCGTGAATCTGAAGTAGGGAGGGGTGACTGTGAAGGAGTATAGCCTTCATTTCATCAAACTGTCAAGTTATGCTCCAGAGATGTGAAAGATATGAGGACGAGGATGAGGAGGTTTTGTCTGGTCTAGCCACACATGTGCAGAAAGATTCTAAGGCTTCCTTGTTGATTCCTGGTGTGGGCATATACAAACTTATGGTGTATACCCAGCAGACAGCAGAGGACAAGAAGAGAGATAGAGAAGAGCATTTGAGTAGAAAGGAAAAGTCAGCGGGACATAAGCCTAGCCCGCAGAGACAGAATAAGGATGACAAGTGTTATTTCCAAAGGAGATCATCTTATCCTGCACAGTTTGCAGTGAGTAAACCCATCTAGCCAAGCAAGTATGATCAGAAATCACAGGGTTATCAGAATTTTAGGACCTCAAACACTCAGTCTCAGGAAAGTGTGACCCAAGGTACGAGGGGAAAGCCACCTTGCAGCAAGTGCGATAAGCTTCATTTGGGTGAGTGTCATTTTGGCAAGGAGGTGTTCTATGCAAGTGGTCAGGATGGTCACTTCAGTTTTGAGTGCCCAAAGAGGAGGCAAGTTGAGAGTAGCTGCAGAGCTTAGTCTTCCACAGCACCCCCAGCGGGCAACCAACAGAGAGGTGCTACTATAGGTATAGGAGGCGGGAGGAACCTCCTTTATGCTATGGGTAACTAATAGGAATAGGATACTACACCAGATGTTGTCATGGGTATGCTCCGAGCATTTACTTATGATTCTTATGCATTACTTGATCTGGGTGCCACTTTGTCTTTTGTGACCCCTTATGTGGCTAGTAAGTTTGGGATTCTTCTGGAGTGTTTGCTTGAACCCTTTATTGTTTCTACTCCTACTGGTGAGTCTATCCTAGCTGAGAGGGTTTATAAGGATTGTGTGGTGTGTATTCATCATAGGGACACTTTAGCTGACTTAGTAGAGTTACCGATGGTTGATTTCGATGTGATAATGGACATAGATTGGCTTTATGCCTATTATGCTTCTGTTGATTATAATACTAAGGTTTTTAAGTTCTAATTTCCTAATGAGCCTGTCTTAGAGTGGAAAGGGAGTTCGATTGCCCTTACGGGTGAATTCATCTATTATCTTAGAGCTAGAAAGTTGATATCCAAGGGTTGTATTGACCGCCTCGTGCGAGTAAGTCGGATGATGTTGAGTCTCCTACTTTTGAGTCAGTTTCGATTGTTAATGAGTTTCCTGAGGTACTTCCTGATGATCTTCCCGGAGTCCCTCCTGATAGGGAGATTGACTTCGGGATAGAATGACCCCTGCAGAGTTGAAAGAATTGAAAGATCAATTGAAAGACTTGTTGGAGAAAGGATTCATAAGTCCTAGTGTCTCACCTTGGGGTGCTCCTGTCCTATTCGTGCGTAAGAAAGATGGGTCTTTAAGGATGTGTATAGGTTACCGGCAGTTGAATAAGGTTACCATAAAGAATAAGTATCCTCTTCCCAGAATAGATGATCTTTTTGACCAGCTTCAGGGTGCTACTTGTTTCTCCAAGGTATACCTCATATCGGGCTATCATCAATTAAAGATGAGGGAAAGTGATATTCATAATACAACCTTTAGGACACGGTGCGGCCATTTTGAGTTCTTGGTCATGTCCTTCGGTTGACAAATGCACCTGCAGCTTTCATAGATCTAATAAATAGGTTATTCAGGTCGTATCTTAATATGTTCATGATCGTGTTTATTAATGACATTCTGGTATATTCGAGGAATGAAAAGGATCATGCTAATCACCTTAGAGTGGTTTTGCAAACACTCAAAGCTCACGAGTTGTATGCAAAATTCTCTAAGTGTGAGTGTTGGCTCAAGTCAGTGGCTTTCTTAGGCCATGTTATTTCAGGAGGTGGTATTCGGGTGGACACTCAAAAGATTGAGGTGGTGAAGAACTGGCCAGGACCTACTTCTCTAACAGAAATAAGAAGTTTCTTAGGTTTGGCCGAGTACTATCGCAGATTTGTTGAAGGCTTCTCTACTCTGTTAGCCCCATTCACAAAACTGACTCAGAAGAAGGGCAAGTTTCAGTGGTCTGAGGCATGTGAAAAGAGTTTTCAGGAGTTGAATACTAGATTAACTACAACACTGGTGTTAATTTTTCTAGATGGGATGGGGGACTTCGTGATATATTATGATGCATCCCGAGTGGGATTGGGCTGTGTACTCATGCAGAGAAAGAAGGTGATAGCTTACGCTTCCTGAAAACTTAAGGTTCATGAAGAATTATTCGACTTATGATCTTGAGTTGGCAGCAGTGGTGTTTAGACTTAAAATTTGGCACCACTTTTTGTATGGAGTGCATGTGGACGTGTTCACTGATCACAAACGCTTGCAGTATGTGTTCAGCTAGAAAGAGCTCAACTTACGGTAGAGAAAATAGCTGGAATTGCACAAGGATTATGATATGAGCATTCTATATCATCCAGGAAAGGCTAACATTCTTTTTTATGCTCTTAGCAGGACGTTGTGGGTAGCACTTCTCATGTGGAGGAAGGGAAGAGAGAATTAGCCAAGGAGGTGCATAGATTGGCCCGATTAAGAGTGCAACTTGAGGAGAACAATGACGGCAGAGTCAATGTACAGAATGGGTTTGCTGCATCCTTAGTGTCAGAAGTGAAAAAAAAAAGTAAGACCAAGACCCTATCTTACTCCAATTGAAAGAAGTGGTTCACAAGTAGAAGGTAATGGTTTTCTCCAAAGGGGGAGATGGGGTATTGAGATATCAAGGGAGATTGTGTGTACTTGATGTTGATGGTGTTTGATACAGAATCATGGCCAAAGCTCATAGCATGAGATATTCCATCCATCTTGGCTCCACCATGATGTACCATGACTTGAGAGAAGTCTATTGGTGGAATGGGATGAAGAATGACATTGTTGTATTCGTTTCTAAGTGTCCCAGTTGCCAACAGCTTAAGGTTTAACATCAGAAACCATGTGGATTGACTCAGAACTTTGAACTTCCAGAGTGGAAGTGGGAGGGGAATTTTGAACTTCCAGAGTGGAAGTGGGAGGGGAATTTGTTACCAGCTTACCAAGATCCAGAAAGCAGCATGATTTGATATGGGTGATTGTTGATAGGATGACTAAATTAGCCCACTTCTTGGTAGTTAAGACAACTTATATGGCTGAGGAGAATGCCCAACTTTACATTCGTGATATTGTGAGGTTGTATAGGGTTCCCTTTTCCATCATCTCGGACAGAGGGGCTCAATTCACCTCTCAATTTTGGAGATCCTTCTAGAAGGGATTGGGTACAAAGGTGAATTTGAGCACCGCTTCACCCTCAGACAAATGGGCAGGCACAGCGCACTATTCAAACTTTGGAGGATATGTTGAGAGCATATGTTATTGACTTTAATGGAAAATGGAATGATCATCTACCGTTGATTGAGTTCGCATACAATAATAAGTATCATACCAGCATTCAGATGGCCCCATATGAGGCATTATATGGGAGGAGATGTAGATCACCATTTGGCTGGTTCGAGGTAGATGAAGCTAAGTTGATTGGGCCTAGTATCATACACCAGTCTATGGAGAAAGTGAAAGTCATCAGGGAAAGGTTGAAGATAGCCCAGAGTTGCCAGAAGTCATACATGGATGTGAGAAAAAGAGACTTGGAGTTTGAGGTAGATGATTAGGTATATTTAAAGGTGTTACCCATGAAGGGTGTCATGAGATTTGGTAAGAAGGGGAAGTTGTGTCCCCATTATATCGGACCATACGAAATTGTAAGAAGGATTGGGAAGGTCGCTTATGAGCTAGACTTGCCTTCCGAGCTAGATGGAGTTCACCCGGTGTTTCATGTATCTATGCTGAAAAAGGGTTTAGTGGATCCAGCCTTAGCGATTCCTGTGGAGAGTACGAGTGTGTTAGCTTATATTACAAGGAACTTCTAGTCCAGATCCTCAACCAACAAGTTCGTAAGCTGAGTAATAAAGAGATAGCCTCCATTAAAGTCTTATAGAGGAATCAACTTGTTGAGGAAGCTACGTGGGAAGCTGAGGAAGTGATGAAACTCAAATACCCACACCTATTTGTGTCAATTGATGATGATGTTGAAGGTGAATATTTTGATCCTTAACATTTTTGAATGTTTCTTTTTATTTAGTTGATGCCTTGCTTTATTCCATTCCTGAGTCTAAGACAGAGGTAGATAGAAAGTGGTGAGAGTCCAAGGGTTCCTGAGTAAGGAATGAGATAAGCTTTGGGGTTATTTGTGTTTCCGTTCGACCTCTACTCATCATTCAAGAATGAATGAGTCCAAGAGGGAGATGATGTAATACCCCATAAAATTACCAAAATACCCCTAAAATACATTGTGTGCACAACGTGTCTTCCAAAGCTCTGACGAAAAATTCAAGACTGAATTTGTGATCAGCGTGGAAAATCGATTCAGAAAATGGATTGGGTCAAATTACGAAAATGCACACGATAGACAAAAACGGTGGCAAATTCGTGCCGCCTCCGCGATGTGCTAGGGGTGCGGAATTGTACTTGTGTTTTTTTGTTGATTTTCAATAGGAGTTGGTTTCCAAAAAATTTAACCAAATGAACTGGTGTGCGCCCCCTCCACGGCACGCACCAATGTGCCAAAATTCTTCTTTTTCTTTTAACTTCCGGAAGGGGAATTTTGTCCTTCCCCATTATATTTTAATATCTCAAAATGTGATTTTAAAGCTGATTTCTTACGAAAGGATTTCAAAAACCATTTTTTTTCTAAGTTTTTATGTAAGTTCTGAGAGAGGAGAAGGTCAAGAGAGGTGAGGGTTTCTTTTGAAGTTTCAAATCTATCGAGAAGACTTAAAGATTCTTGATCCCAAGTATGTAAAGGCTAGCCAATGTGAAGTTATAATGTAAATTGATATTCTAGAGTCTTAAACAGTGACTTATTGTGAATTTCTTGAATATTACCTTTATTTCTTAAATATTATCTTTAAATTATATTTAATAGCTTAAATTAATGATCACCATGTTTAAAAAATTTACTGTATATGTGCAATATTTATGTGATTATGAACTGATCCTTATAAATTCTCTATTAAATACTTGAATAATGAACTTAGGGGGAATGTTTAGAGCTTTGGTTGTCTCAATGTGATGTTTGACTGAGTCTGAGTCCTGAGGTGGGTGTATCTATTACTAATAGCTGGAAATAGTGTTGATAGAGTTGAATAAATATTTATTCTTAGATAGTGTTGTCCTTTGAGTTGATAGATAATGAGATGAGGTGAGTGTTACTACCTGGGCCACAGAAGACGACGGGTATCTGAGTAATTCTTCCCGCTGCTTTTACCCGTAGGGGTTGAATGATGGAAGTTCTTAATGAATTAATAGACTTATGAGTATACTGAGTCCTGAGAGGAGTATTAGCATCAAAATGGTAAGAGTGAATCCCACTTGTACTCATTAACTAAGTGGCTAGCATAAGAGAGGATTGGACTGTGAGAGCGGATGTTTCCTTTGTCCCGCAGAGGAATTGACAGACTTCCTTGGGATCCCCGATAGACTCGTCCTTTACCTCGGCAAGGTACTAGACGAATGTGGCAACAACATCTCTTTGTTGTTTCACTACTGGCTCATCGGTAGTGGTTGTCAGTTATAGTAAGTCCCAGATATTTTTCATGGTGATAGAACTCCGACGTAATGTGATTGTTTGATGTTTTGATGGATAGTGAGGTGATAGAGTCCTGTCATTTACTCTAAGGTGGGGATGAGGGATAGATAAGTGATTGTTACATTGTTCCATTTACTTTAGCCCATTTTACATACAGTACATTCCACGTACTAATGTCCCTTTGGCACTGCATCGTTTTATGATGCAGATTTTGTAGATAGAGGACTTCAGCAGCAAGATCGTTGAGGTTTAGTCCTTTCTGGATTTCCTGATAGTGGTGAGTCCTCCCCTGCATTCGGAGGATGTTTATTTTCTTTAGCCTGATAGCCTTTTCACATGATTTTGGTAGCTATGACCTATCATGGTACTATCTCAGACAGTAGTATAGAGGCTTCATAGATGTAGATGTTGATGGTAGATGTTGGGGGTTCTTTCTCTATTTTTCTTTATATTAACCTTCTTTTGACATCTTATTTCATTTATGACCAATTGGATTGATAGTTATAGCCCACATAAAGATTTTCATTATTCTGTTAACTTTCGCTATTGAATTGATTGAACAAAGGCAATGAGACTAGGTGGTCCGCTTGGGGGCTAGCAATAGTCTCCGAGTGCTAGTCACGTCTAGGATACCGTCCTGGAGTGTGACACTAGTACTCCCTCTGTTCCATTTAAATTGAATTTATGAGGTAATGTATACATATTAAGAAAAATATTCAAATATAAAATTTACAACATACTATCCAGTATTGCGCTTTGTGAATTCAACAATTTTGAGTAATGAAAAGACCCTCAAAAAGTCAATTAACTTGGGAGGTAGGGAGTAATATGAAGTTCTCTTTGTTTTCTTATCTATGCTTCATGTGATTCTAATCTCTGTTATCTTTTCAGTGGATTGCATATGTCTAGTGACATTTAATTATCTAGAACATATGTCTAGCACCCTGTTTCTTTCTTTGCAGCCACAGTGGCAATATCATATTTCACGACATGATGGAGACGGTGGCCGATAGAGGAGGGGAGATGAATATAACTTGGGTGTGAGAATCTTAAGGAAGAGTGCTGAGCAAAGCATGGAGAAGAGAAACCTTTGAAAAGTCATGAATATTATGAATATAAAGGGCTTTAATAGCATATATAAATGGAGTTGGCTGTAAACATGCACCTTTTCAGACGATGCGAGTGGATGCCAACTTGATTTTAGTTTTTAGGACTTTTAAGTATGTGTTAACAATTAAAATATATAAGGATAAATAGTAATTTGACTTCTAAAATTTTAGAATTCATGCTTTTAAGGTAATATAAATATAGATATATATAGTCGTAACATCAAAAGGCTATGCCAAATGCATCAACTAGTACCATAATGCCATCACTATATCTAGTATCACCATTATCTCATCGATAATCAAAATGCGAATGAATTCGAACTTCGCAAGTCCCAAAATATGCTCAACATCTCGAATATATCACAAATATCATTCATTTATCACAAAACCTTCCAAATGGTATCATCAGTCTCATATTATCACAATAATCTCTAAAATATATCAATTCTCATGATTTCATCTCAATTTATCAATAGAATCGTAATTTACTCAAATTTTGGTATAATCGGTATCACATTTCCATCACAATTCTATCATATCAATCCAACTACTCTAGATTCACTCTAAATCTTACAATTACCGCATGAACATATCCAATAACTCAAATCCAATCCCAGAAAGGTTAGTCGAACCTACCTCGATGTCAAAATCGCACTCGGACAAGTTTTTCTATCAACTCAAGCCTCCAAATGATCACTAAATCAACTAACCACTATAAAAAAAAATACACACTACGCGTCAAGAGATGAATTTTGATATTCATATTGGCACGTATTAGGCTCGGGGGGAAAGATGGTCAAATTTAAGGTTAAAGTTCAAAGTTCTTGAATCTGGAAATTGACTCAAAAGTATACTTCTACGTTAGAAAGCAGTTCGAAGGTGAAAATTTCACTAAAATTGAGCTTCAATTGAAAGAGAAATCATCAATTAAAGTTTTCCAAATAAAAACTAAAAACTAAAATCCCCAATGTTGATATTTAAAATCATGAAATTCAAGATAAATCTAGATAAAGTCATGAAAATTAGTTGAAATGATTATAGAAACACTTATCCAAAAGACTTTCACAAAAAGTTTCACTAAAAATCATCTCAAAAAGCTCGAAAGTGATGAAAATAGTGAAAATAAGTGTTCTTAAAAATTAAAACTATTCAGATACGAAGTGTACTTCGCGAACACAGAACCCAAATAATGCTATCTTATAAGGACGCGGATTTTAGTGTAGCTTTAGTTTGCGCGTGAGATTTAGTTTCGAAAAGTTTTGGGCCAAGGTGATACCTTATGGAACCTCCAAACTCGATCTAAATTCACTTTCAAACCAAAAATTCAAGCATATTTATGTTGTTTAAGGCTATCATGGGTCCCCTACATCAAGCTAAGTTCAAAGGAATTTCGTTAGCTAAGTTTGACACAAGTACCAGTAGAAGGGTCAACTTTAAAGGGGCATATCTCTTGGTACAAAAGGAACTGGGTGGCCCACGACCTACCAAATTAAATCTCATTGAGTTAGCTTTCCAACGCACTTTGTTTCACCTCATTTTGAGATTGGATGACGGATTTATAACCATTTTTGTAAGACTCTCCTGGCAGTGTTACCACACGGGCACCCATACGGGCTGTGTGGAATCTCAAGAGCTGTGTGGGTTTCCTTGAACTGGAAATGACCATTTTTGGTCTAAGTGATGGGGTACAACCAGTGGCACGGGCCATGTGGCTTGCCACTGACCGTGTGGCTGGCCGTACGGAGAGTTTTATTTCACAAGGTGTGGCGTGGGATGTCATTTTGGTCAAGAATGGTGCCACAGCCCATCCCACGGTCCGTGACAAGCCTCACTGGTTATGTGGGAAGTCGTGGGGCTCTCCTTCCATCAACATTTTCACCAACTGTTGGAGTACGGGCACTCCACACGGACCGTGGAGTGCCCCATGGGTCGTATATTATTCCATAGTGTGACTACGAACAATTTTTCCATCCACTTTATTGATGACATTTTCGTAAATGTAATTTATCCTAAGGGTCTTTTAGGTCTTTAACACCCATTTTTGGATCCAAATTAGATTTTATAACCTCATTCTCTCCCATTTTTCCATTCAACTCACAAAATTCACTCCAAAAACTCTTGCTACAAGTCTTGAGATTTAAGACTTAACTTGGAGATTCAAGGAAGACCTTCTTCTACAATTAATTTCTTCTAGCTTCTTCTAAGTTATTCAAAGTATGTGGGTTTATCCTTCATTTTTTTTTCAATTAAGGAGACCTAAAATTATTTTCAAGAAATCTACATAAATTTTGCTTACTTTAATTTGGGGTTTTGAATATTATGATTCCTGAAATTCTATTAATGCATGGGTAGTGTTTATTTGATATTTTTATGTTGATTTAAATTATAAAATGATGATTTACATTGGGTTTATGGAATTTTAAGTATCCCTTTTGTAAGATTTGTTTGAGCATGGGTGGTTTGTACATGATTTTAAATGTGAATTTAATTATGAATTTACTTCAATTTCATGTTATGCTATTGATTTTAGATTGAATCTCAATTACTCATGTCATTCTCACATTATTCGTAGCATATGCATTCATGTTCAAGAGAATTTATGGAAATTATGTTATAAGTTAAGCCCAATTATGTTCTATGATATGATTTTGATAAAATATTAGTTATGACAAGAATACATATATGTCTATTGATTATGGCACTTTGAGCATTGTGGGTGCTTGCATCATTTTGTATATGAATGGGTTATTCCTATGCATGAACATTATAACAATGAAAGTATGGTTTTGGCTTTTGAGCCCAATTGTGCATTGAAATATTTTGGCAAGACTTGTATCTCTTTGAAAGCATGTATAACTACATATATTATAAGTATTCTTATGGGATGACGACTTAGCACCGATAGGAGGGTTCTCTCTCTTTCCTTGAACTATGTGCCTAGCATAGGTTTTCTTTCTGAAATGGGTCGTGTTCCCATAATGAAAGATGCCTCCGAAATGGGTGGTGTTCCCATAAGTAGAAGACGTAATATGTTAATTTGCTATATGTGAAAACTCTATCCAAAATGAGGGTGCCCGTAAGGAAGGTTACTTCATACGAAATGGGTGGTGTTCCCATTAGGTGAAGTATGGTTTACCCTTGGCACGTAGACCACCTCTTTACCGATAAGGGGATTTCATCGGGATTTCAAGCAATAGCTCGCTTGGTCTTACCTATGTCGGTTGAGGTTACGTCCCCAATATATATATGAGTATCATTTGCATTTCATGCACCATGACTTCCATAGCATCTTGTTATATTGCACTCTTTGTTATATATTTCCTTCTGTATTATGTACCCTTGCCATCTAACATTGTATGCATGTTTTGGTAAGTTACATGCATTGCACCCTGCATACTTAGTACATTCAAACGTACTAACGCATAGTTTTGCCCACACGATCTCACCATATAGGGACCGGAGATCACTTTCATCCACCGTTCGATGGCTAGACGGATTTTGAGACATTTGTTGTGGTGAGTCCTATCTTCCAAGGACAAGCCACCATTCTTCTACCTTATGTTTCTTTTGTTTATGTTATCTATACTTCGAGGGTGAGCCCGGAACATGTCTTGGCCCCCCTCCTATCTTATGTCTAGAAGCATTGTTGGACATTTTGTAGATTCTCATCGGATCTATGTGTTATGTGTTGTAATTGAACCTTTTGATTATGGTTATTCTTTGGATATAACTATTTAGATTGTTTATGGGAATTATGATATATATATATATATATATATATATATATATATATATATATATATATATATGTATGTATGTGTGTTTTATTTGTAAGTGTGGAAGGTCCTAAGTCCTTAATTGCCCCCATAACGTAAGTCATACTATGTGGAAGGTCCTAAGTCCTTTATTGCCCCCATAACGTAAGTCATACTTACCCGCCCCTTAGTCTTTATGTGATATATGCTATGTGAATCCATGCTAATCCCTTTCCCTAAGATATCCCCATAGTGTGAGTCCTACTTTCCCGTCTCTTAGAACTATGTGTTTAGTTTGAATGCACTTCCAAACCGATGATGTGAATTTTGATACTTTGAGGCTTGTTTGGGGACTCTCGGATTCCCATTCGAAATGTCACTCCTAGACCCTAGGTCCGGGTCGTGACATGAACTCTGCAAACACGGAATAAGAGCCTCAAATGCGGATAAGTCCACTAACTGACCTCCGAAAATGCGAAGAAGAGGAAGAACAAGTCTTCGCGAACGCGAAGGCACGGGCACTAACGTGGAGTAGAGACGTAATTGAACCAGAAATTAGATATATCAGCCAACATCAAAACTCATAATGGACCCTTGAGATTCATTCAGAATAAGAATTACACAAACCAAACATGTATCCACACCAAAAACGACCAATCTCTTGGATACAATTACCAGTGCAACTTCAATAAACTAGTTTAGAACTCAAAATAACAAAATTTCCCTCGACAACTCCAAAAACTGCACTAGACCACTTCTAGCATTAGTTCCACCATCCAGAACTACTAAAACTGTCGGAATTTCGATTCGAACTCCGAATGTTGACCATCAAATTTTGGCTCCAGAAACAACTAAAATTACAACTTTGGGCCCAAAATCTTCGTTGTAACTCCGAATTTAGTTTTGTAACTTTTTGTAGACCAAATTCGACATTCAGGAGCCAATGGAATCAATAAATTTTTTATTCAACACCGAATTCAAAATGACACCAAAACTCACTTATTCAACAACTTAAACTTTCAAAAATGCCAAAATTCAATTTTTTTCACATTTAAAACACAAGATTTCAATTCCAATAACACAGACCGTTCAAATTAAGTCCAAAGTAACTCACGAAAGGACAAAAAAGTAACTTTTCATTGATAAGTTTAAAAATCACCTACAAGGTCATTACATACTGTTTTCGTAATTTTTTATTCTTTGATTGTTGTTACTACCTATGTTTCTTATGTTTTCGCTGTTACACTATCATTATATTGCAGTTTCAATTTCCTTTACGTATGTTGTATATACACTATTTTTATGTTGTAATAGTTCCTTTTTGTTACCGGTGAGATGTTGTACTTGAATGGAGGATTTAGTGGAAACACTTTCCCTTTCTTTATAAAGTAGGGATAAATTGTGGGTACACTATATTTTTTTTCAGATCATACCTATGAGATAAGACTAAATATATTATTGTTATCTCGTATAAAATAATTTATAAATTTCCGTATAATTTATACTCTTGTTATATAAATGATAATATTAATTTATATACCAAGAAAACAATTGGCTAGTATTTTAAACCAAACGACCCCTCTTAAATACTCGATGCTTAAAATGCAAAGCCTTGGCGTTGGTCTGTTTAAAGACAGGTTATAATATTTACGCCTTTACCTTTGAAGTTATAGTATAATTTATTTGAATTGTTGGATTCTAAATTAATTACTTATACTTATTTAATAAATATTTCGAACACAGAGAATTATTTGATTCCAATTAACTGTAACATAATATTACAACTTATTTTATTTTTTAGATTCAAAATTATTTATATTTTTATTTAATAAATTTTTAGTACACAGAGAATTATTGGATTCCAATTAACTGTAACACACTCTAAATCCAACATAGTAATATTACAGCTTATTTTATTTTTTAGACTCAAAATTATTTATATTTACTTAATAAATTTTAAAATATTTAAACAGAATCTTAATCAAGACTATTGATCTGGATTAACCGGAAGCTTACACTCTAAGGGGACGCTTGATGTGATGGCTAAGAGGAGTTAATCTCATGATAAATTTTGAGTGGCCCTTAATACTTTGTTGGGTTGCAAAGGCGGGAATAATTTATCCTGGGATTAATAATTTCATGATCTGGTCCCGGTCATGATGTGCCTGTTAAATCCCACCTATAGGCAAGCCAAATACCCAAGCCACAGGGTGCCTGCCCTAATTCTCTAGTCAAATCATAGCCAACACAACAATATAAACAACCGAAACCTACCCAAAACCTGAAAGTCAACTGTACAAAGCTACAATAGACTCAAGATAAAATACACATATTTATGTGCATAACCAGAATGACAATCTATAAATGCAATCCAAACTACATATACAAGGCCAGTGTTTGAATACAAAAGACGGCCGACAACAGAAACAGACTGTAGAATATCCAAAGCTGCTAATGCTCACCAATGTCTCCTGAATCGCCTACAAACCTCTAACTCAGTGACTGTGGCTAGCTCCTGGACCTACACCATGGGAAGATGCAAAAATATAGGGGTGAGTACCGGTAACAGACACCTATTAGGCATCATCAGACGACCAAGTGAAGTATTATAGATATAGAAGGCTCAGATATAGAAAATTGCAGTAAATCTAGCAAATCTTTACTCTGATCATGGAGTAAGCATGTCTAGAGAATCATTGAACCCCAACTGATCCAACCTAAGTGGTGTGCAATGATACTAGCTGACGAAACATGAGTAGGCCCAAACCACAACTATCACTGGGCTGAGACATAGTGTTATACGCGGGTGCAAAGCCATAATAGCTTTGCCTGTACACCAACTGAGCCCCCATAAGCCTAGGAGGTACACTCGCGCACACTTAGCTAATAGAATCACCATGGAACTCACGAAACCACTAGGGAACCCAACTCCCAATATCACATAATCCAGGGGTCAGTTGTATGTGGGTGTAAGGCCCTAGTATCTAAGCATGGACGCCCCCTGAGCCCTCATAAGCCTAGAGGGTAACCCACGCACAATCATGGTGTATATAGGTATGTGGATCCATAGGTTACTAAGGAACCAGCATCACACGAGGCCTCGAACTCCTAATAGTCACACGGGGCCTCAAACCCCCTTCTCAATCTGGCCTCCGATCGGGGCAGTCAGCCAGGGCCAGATGGTCTAACAATATACATAACTGTGGGATGTATCCCCCATGGGAGAAAGAATCCCCCTAACATAATCAATAGGGCCTCGAACCAAAGAATAATCAATAGGGCCTCGAACCCAAGAATATTCAACTGGGCCTCGAACCCAGAATAATCAATACGGCCTTGAACCAAAGAATAGTCAGGTGGGTCTTGAACCCAGGAATAATCAATAGGGCCTTGAACCCAAGAATAGTCAGTTGGGCCTTGAACCCAGGAATAATTAATAGGGCCTCGAACCCAAGAATAGTAACTGGGCCTTGAACCCAGGAATAATCAACTAGTGTTCGGAGCTCAAAATCGACATCTCCCACTCGGTAACTCAGTCGTGGTCACTGGACTCAGACAACGGGGTGCGACTCTCGAGTATCATATACTCGGATGTGACTACCAGAGCTCGAATAGTGACGGGGAACGTCATCTAGGCTGGAGGTATCGAAACAATCCCTTACTCAACCAATATGTCCGGATCCGGAACTCCAAAGCCTATCATGCGTAGAGTGAACGTAGGCAACAATACTCATAACATATATATGTACGACATAATCCAGCCTACACATCCGTACGTCACCATTCCTCAACTAACACTAGCTAATCGCAACCTCAAGTAAGGATAACAAATGTACAAGGACCGACAGTTGTATACAGAAGTATATATCTCACAGGCTAATGTAGGGTCATGCCACCCAAAGCCAACTACACAACGTTCCAGTCAATCACAAGTACTTTTGAGTAAATTTGGATAATCAACCAAGTATCTGTGGGGCTCTATACAGAGTGTATCTAGGGCATCATCGACTGAAGCCTAGGCTAAGGCCTTGAGAGAACAACGAGTCAGAGAATAAACAACAGGGTCCTAGACGTAGGGTATCAATAGGTATATCAAGAGTATCCAGAACAACCAAGTCCAGCAGAAGTCATATCTATACCAAACTAGTCCACAATACGACTGTATCATATGTATCTAGAACAATCGGTCCATTGGAACCATATTTATACCAGAGTCAGTCCACAGTATAACGTATAATCAACAGACAACATCACATCCAGCATATCATAGTAGCATTAGGCTACAAATCCCTACATTTAGAAGTTAAGCCAGAATAACAAGGCATTAGTCCCTATCCAACCTTTACCAGGCCTGATCATAGCTCTACAGTGCCAAAACTCAACTATTATAGTGGTCATAGCTAATAAAGTCCAGAACAATGACAAGCATTCCAAAATAACTGTAGTTACCCCATATGCTAAGTACAATGACTATCTCGGAAAACATGTGTTAACAACTTATGACAACAACGTTAAAATGCATAGCATAAAATATAACTAACAATCAGCCTCATGACATATATACATATCTTTCTCA
>JAOTQR010099225.1:0-29493 GCA_025774065.1 Solanum ossicruentum | reverse complement strand
AATGCTCTAGGGAACAGTGCCCTGAATAAGAATTTTGATAGTGCGATTAGCTCCAAAATGTCAATTTTGGTTTGAATTGACTCCTCGTTTGATACCAAGGACTTCTGAATGTGATTTGGCCTCTAGGGAGCTTTTCATTAAAAGTTACGTATAAAAAGGTGTGACCCTCACTTTATTGTAGGAAGCCCCCTTGGAAATTATGACCATATCGTTTGATCCGGAACATCGAAATCTATAGGGTTACATAGTTTATTTAGGAAAATTGGAGTCCAAATGAGACCCAAACAACGAAAAAGGGTTTGAAGGCTAATGATAAGGAGGATGACGTGGCTTATAGCTGTGACGTCATATGGCCTGACCTGGCTCTACCTTGTGGCACTAACTTGGCAATCTATGTCTATAGACACATATGTTTCTAGGAAGGTTTACACACGCTTCTATCAACTTTATACCACAATTTTGAGCTCATATTTATCCGATTTAAGTGATTCAAAAGGTTGTGTGACTCAACTTTTTGCAAGAAATATTGTGGTGATGTCAGATTCAGGATTTTCCATGTATTTTGAGGTAATTTTTGCTTTTTCTTCGTTGATATATTAAGGATGAGTGGAATATTTACATTGAAATATCTCAGTCATTTCTTAATAGGATTAAGTGAAATTGGTGAATAAATTGTTCTCTGTTCCAAGAGGGACGATGTTATTTACTGGGTGGTCGTTGATTTTATCCAGTTTTTGAGAATTTATTCCAAGAAAATTTTGAAAAGAATGTTTTCCCGATAAAGTTTTTCACTTCATTTTGGCCGTTTTATCAGTTTTATAGGGTCCATTTTGAGCCAAATTTCTTGCTATGGACTCGGATTGATGTGAGTATTATTTTATGGGCATTGGTTTGGTATTTCAAGTATGGACCCTGATTTTTCCTATTTTAGTCTTAATTGATATAATTTCACTTATTTCTTGAGATTTTACAGCCAAATCAATCGTAATGATCTTGTGACTTATGTTTGAATAGTTGAACAACATCTAGAAGCAATCTAGAGGTGAAAAGCTTAGTCGGATTGACTCAGAGCAAGATACGTCGGATGCCAGGTAGGCTAGGGTTTCTCTGAACCCTACACTAAGTTTAAATGTTTATATATTTTAGTTGGAATGTTTAGAAATGCACCATTTGTGGGTTGAGTTTGATGTTTTATGGTTGGATGTGATCATTGTGTTGTTTATATATATGTATATATAATGTTATAGGAAGGTAGTTATTGCATTGAAGGTTGGGTTGGTTTTAGTTTGTATATTACCTGAGTTCTTATATTATATGACTATAAAAGGTCTTGAAAGGTGTTCGCTGAAGCTGTGAAATATGATAGGTATTTATGAGCTTGACTCTTACTTTTATGTGTGTTTAGTCTGAGTCTACAAGAACATACTAGGTATTGAAGTTGAGCTGTAATTTCATGCTACCCTGTCCGTTGAATATAGTATATATATCTTGTTGGTATGTATATGCATGATGTGGCTGTTGTTATCTATATCTTTACCGTGTACTTTTGGTAGAATTTCCTAATTAATCATGATTCTATGTTTCCTTGTGGTTTATGTGATCTTGTATACTGTTGTTATCTGTTATGTACTTGTGCCACTGGTTAGAGACTAAATATACACCATGTTTTGGGGACGATCATAGTTGTACCCCTGAAGGAGCCTTGTGACCTGAAATACGAGATACATTTACACTGAGCCACTGGCGGGTTACAGATGGGAGTGCAACCTTGTTATTGAGGTGTAGGTTATATCCTACAGACATTCTTGGTTATATGCGAGAAGAACATAATTATGCGGGTTTGTCTTGGGAATTGTCATCTAGTTGAGAGGGGCACATTTTTAGTTGGCCTGCACATGGTTGCCTTAGGCGATATTCTTTGTGGTTGCTGAGCTATGAGATAATACTAGTGGGTGTTATCCTTTTGATTATCTAGCCTCTTGGGCCTTAGCTTAGGTTATACCGATGCTGCCCTGTGAGTTGTTGCTTTACACAGAAAGGGTCCTGTAAGGGCTGAATATGAGCTAGAGCCTTGGGAAGGCATGTGTACTAACTTGACTTGCACCGATATGACCACACATTGTATGTTTCTATAGAGATATGCTGACTAGAAGACCATGTATAATGACAGGCCATACTATTGCCTGGTTCTGGTATAGACATAACTCTGTAGCATCTGGTTGTCCTATGATGTACCGTGATTGTTCATGTTTTCTCTGAGTATTAGGGGTTGATGAGGTTGTGATATACCTGACCTTAGCTAGGCATGGCTCTATGGTGTTCTGTGATATATATACTCGTCGATGCACTTCGGATAGTTGTTGTGTACCGGTTCTTTGCATTTGATTCTAGGGTATCTATTTTATCTAATAGAGGTGGTGATTATGATTATTTGGGTTGTATTGAGATTGTAGTATACCTAGGTTAAGAGCATCATTGCCTGCATTTATTTTGGGCACAATGTGATTATCGTCACCTATGTTCAATTTAGGCATGATATGAGTTTGGTTTTTCGGATCTAGATAGATTGGTTGAGTGAGTGATTATTTGATACCTCAAGTCTAGATGTCTTTCCCCATCGTTGTTTGAGCATCATCAACCACGCCTGAGCATTCGAGTTCATGGGTTATGTACCCCGTGTTTCGAGTTCCAGTGGTGGTGCCAAAGCACCGAGCAACGGATACCAATTCTGTGGATCGAGCGCCGGATGAGATTTTGGTTGAGGATATGTGATTGAGGGGGATTCTTTCTACTGCGAGGGATACCTCCCGTCATTATATTGAGTGTCAGACCATCTGCCCTAGCTGATTGCACGACTGGAGGCCAGGTTAGAGGACTATGGATTAGGTGCCATGTGCCGGCATAGGGTCGAGGATCCAGTTGACTTGTGATTGTTGGGGCAAGGTCTGTGATTACTTGAAATGCCCCAAAAGTATGCTTCGGAATGCCCACAATCATTATTTCCATAAATCTATAAATTCGTGTGTGATATCGAAATATGACTTCATATTCTCGATTAGGGGACAAAATTGAGTGGTAAATGGGTATAATTTGAATTTTAGAGGACCCGTAGCAAAAATTAATTTTCGCTAATTTACAAATTCGAGAGAGCATCTGCACCCCGGGTGCGAATCACTGTTATTTCTTCCTTCGTGTTGGGAGCGCATTGCGGACCAGAAGTGGACCAGTACCAATTTTCCTTGGTTTTTCTTATGCACCCAAGGGCATTGGGGTCATAGCCCAATGCCCACTAAAACATGAAATCACCCTTACTTAGCCATTTCTCAACATTATATCATTCAAAACCCTCACAAAAACCTCTCCAAGTCTCAACCAAATATCTCATACCAAATTAAAGGATTTCATGCTTAACTTTAGAACACAATGATTCACTTCAAGCTCTAAGTTTCCTTCAAGCTCATCTCAAGAACATCCAAGTATTAGGTATGTTGGTTTCATTCATTAGGTCCTTTCACCCGTAGAGCCCAATCATCCTTTTTATGAAAATTGCATGATTTCAAGTGGTATTACTTTTGGGTATCTCTTATTATGAAATATGAGCATGAATTATGTTGGGGTTTTATCAAAGTATTGTTGATTATGCATGAGTATCTATTTTAAGCTTACACTATGATTTGATCTTTATCTATTGAGACTATGCATGTTTTGAGCTATTAAACTATGATCTATTATGAGTTTTGATAATGGATTTGAAGGCATCCTACATGAGGTTTTACAACATGTTGGTAGGTTTTTTTGCATTAAGTTTTCTCATCTTATTTCACTCTCAAATTACATTATTTTGAACTAGTATCATGAACCCACCAAGTGTTTGATAAAATGTCAAGTCAAGGATTCTCAAGTTATTGATGATCTATTACATGATTTACAAGTCAAGTGACTTCATGATGATTAAGGGCTTTCAAGTATATATTGAATTCATGAAAAGTACCTACGATGTTGCAACTATCAAGATAAGCCCTATTTCAAGATTTTTACCTCTTGTGAGCCATTTATGTTAAAGCAGCGGATCATGTATGATAGTTATCTATATTCATGTTCAAGTTAGGCTCACTATTAGAGATCAAACATGTTTAAGAGCTACTCAAGTCATGTTATCATTTCTCTTACAAGTTATTTATGTTACGACTAAAGTATGATGATTTCAAATTTTCCGTGGGATTAGACTTAGCATCTATTGAGGCTTAAGATGGGGAGCTCGACTCAAGGGGTACTTATATAAAGTCTTAGTCTCTAAACTATGTGCCACCATAGGTTATACATGATCTTTTTTATGGCTTTCTAGTGGATCCATCTAGTTATACCATACCTTGTCGAAGGGATGACATGCCTCGGATTATTCATTGTATCATTACCATGGCAAGTAGACCACACCTTGTCGAGGGGGTGACATGCCTCAATCACCTTACCAAGGGGGTGACATGCCTTGGATTCACGATGTTGCAAGTATCAAGTTTTTCCCTATTTTCAAGATTTTTACCTCTTGTGAGCCATTCATGTTAAAGCAAGGGTTCATGTTTTATTATTATTACTCTCATTTTTCAACTTAGGCTCACCATTAGAAGTCAAGCATATTTAAGAGCTACTCATTTCAGGTTTCCATGTATGTTACAAGTTATTAAACTTATTATTATTTCAAGTATTTCATGGTATTACATATAGTACCGATTGTGTACTTTAGATGGGGGTTCGACCCAAAGGGTCTTTATATAAAATCTTTAGTCTCTAAACTATGTGTCAACCCTAGGATTATTCTTCACCCTTGCTATACTAGTTGATCTATTTAGTGCACTTTATCATGAAATCCTTTCCAAAATATGACGGGTTACCGTAAGGAGGGTTACTTCATACGAAATGGAATGGGTTTCCGTAAGGTGAAGTATGGTTTACCTTGGTAAGTAGACCAGCTCTTTACTGATAAGGGGTAATCATCGGGATTCCAAGTTATAGCTCGCTTGGTCTTACTTCTATCGTTTAGGGTCTCTTGCCATACATGTATTATGTATTATGCAAGTTGAATGGTTTACAAGCATGTTTTATTTTGAGCATTGATCATGCATGCCATATTGAGATTATAAAGCCATTGCTAATGATTATGCATTTTGACTCTATTGGCTTATCTCTTATTGCTTTGCATCCCATATACGTAGTACATTCTAACATACTAAAGCATACTCTACGCCTCCATGATATTGCAATGGAGGGACTAGAGCACCTTTTGATCATCCTTCACATGGATAGTTGATACTTTGGAAATAATCTTTGGTGAGTCCTCGAGCCCAAGGACACTGTCTACCTTATTCTTGCTCTTTTGAGACTTGTTTATGTTGAGCATTTGTTATTATGAGGGTTATCTTGGAGAGTGTCTTGGCCCCCGCTCCATTTCATGTTAGAGGTATTGTTGGATAATGTGATGTACTTATTCTATGAGCTTGACTCTTTATGCTTTACGAATATCAAGATTTCCCTTAGTCCTGCTTCAATTTTATTATATCTCTTGTTGTTGCTCACTTTGCTTCCATGGCCAAGGATGTGTGATTGATATGCTAAGAGACTTGTTGGGGTCTCTTTAGGTTCCCATTCACTATTTAACGTCTAGGCCCTAGGCTTGGGTCTTGACAATAGTAGAGGATGAGGCACCACCAATTCGGGCCCTCTTAGCCTCTGTCTCCTCCCTTTTATCCCTTGGAGTCTCTAGAGCACCCAGTTGTTGATTTACTTGAGCAGTTACAACCTTGACCAATATCCATAGAGAATTACGAACCTCCGCATTTGACATGTGGCACCATTGGGAAGTTGACCTTCAAGTGAGATGGTTATCGTCCTGTCCAACATTCTGAATAGCTTGAGAAGTATTCTGAATTGTAATGGTTGGGGATCAATAATAACCCTTAGGGTACTTAGCTCTATCGCATGACATGGATCATGAAGAAGTAAAACATTTCCTAAAGCACTTCATATCCTCTTACTCATAGTTATGGCGCTCTTCACAACCATGAATAAGACTCTAGTCGACGTGGTGTGTTGGAATTTTGAGGAACATTAATAACCTAGTGCTCTAATACCAACTTTGTCACGACCCAAGCCTCGGACCTAGACATGACACAACGAATGCAAACCCGAAGGGACCCCAAACAAGCCTCTTAGCATATCAATCACACATCCTTAGTCGCGGAAGAAAAATAAACAACAACAACAAATATAATAAAAGGGAATCGAGAATAAGGCAAGTTGTTGATAATCATGAAAGCATAAAAGAGTCAAGCTCAAGCATAAGTACACTATAATATCCAACAACACCTCTAACATAGAATGAAGCGGGGGCCAAGACTCTCTCCGGGCTCACCCTCATAATAGCTAGTGTTTAACAAAAGGAAGTCTCAAAATAGTAAGAATAATGTAGATAGTGTCCTCGAACTTGAGGACTCACCAAAGCTTATCCATAATGTATCAACTAACCACGTGGAGGATGATCAAAAGGTGTTTTGGTCCCTACATGGTAATACCATGTAGGAATAGAGTATGCGTTAGTACATTTGAATATACTAACAATGAGGGATGCAATGCAACAAGACATAAGCCAATATAGTCAAGATGCATAATCATAGGCAATGGATGTACAAAATCTCAACACAGCATGCATGATTAATGCTTATATATGCTTGTAAAACATTCAACTTGTATTGTATATGATACATGTAACTTTGCCTCCTCAATCAAGGAAGAGTTACAACCATCAACAACCACTACGCCACCATTTTCAACTTCATCCAACCTAACCCCCAACCTCGCCAATGGATGAACTTCTCTAGCCACCTCATTTTCACTAATATCAATATGAGCTAAACTACCCAAACCAATTCTAGAAGCATCACAATAACCACAAACCCTTCTAACACTTCCTGTAAGGCTAAAATAGGAGTAGAGACAAGCTTGTCTTCTTTAGGCTCAACTTGGTCAGAGGGAAGGAAATAGAAGAGAAGCCATTCACAAACCTCCGAAAGTAACCCACTAAACCCAGAGAGTCCTAATATCCGATGGAGCCAAGTGTCTAGGCCAATTTCTTATCACTTCCATCTTCTTAGGATCCACCTTAAAGCTATCACCTGATACCACATGCCCTAGAAAAACAACCTCTTTCAACCAAAATTCACCATATTTAGCAAACCACTTCTTATCCCTTAAGAGTTGCAACACTACCCTCAAGTGATTTACATGCTTTTCCTCGCTCCAGGAGTAAATCAATATATCATCAATAAAGACAACCATAAACATGCCAAGGTTGGGTTTAAGGACCCTATTCATGCGATCCCTAAATATAGTCGATGCATTAGTCAACACAAAGGACATGACCACAAACTCTAAGTGCCCAGACGTAGTCTAGAAAGCCTTCTTAGGAATAACACACTTCCTCACTTTCAATTAGTCATACCCGGACCAAAGACCAATCTTAGAAAAGTGACTAGCCCATTGAAGTTGATCAAAAAGGTCATCAATCCTTGGTAAAGGGTACTTGTTCTTTATGGTTACTCTATTAAGTTGTCAATAATTAATGCACATTCTAAGAGAACCATCCCTTTTCTTCACAAACAACACCAATGCACCCCAAGGGGACTCACTAGGCCTTATAAAATCCTTTTCCAACAAATCCCTCAATTGCTCCTTTAACTCCTTCAATTCTGCCTGGACCATAAGGCAAGGGGGAATAGAAATGGGTTGAGTATTGGGAAGGAGGTCTATATCAAAGTTTATTACCCTTTCGGGAGGAACACTGGGAAAGACATCAAGAAACTCATTAACTACCAGAACTGACTCAATAGGAAGGACTTTAGACGCCATATCCCTAACCCCCACAAGATGATAGAGGCAACCCTTAGAAAACAACTTTTGTCCTTTAAGAAAAGAAATAAATCTACCTTGACCACCGCATCAAAACTGTGCTACTCAATGATAGGCTCTTTAGGGAATTGGAACTTAAACCTAAAAGTTCTACAATCAATAGAAGCATAATATGCATGCAACCAATCCATCCCAAGAATGAAATCAAAATCTACCGTATCCAATTCAACAAAATCACAAGGCAAGACTTTATGCAATATGAACATGGGACAATTTCTATAGACTCTTCTAGCAACAGTGGTCTCACCAATGAGGGTTGACACTTCATAAGGTTCACGCAATATTTCGGGAAACACATGAAGCTTTTTAGCAACAAAAGGAGTAATGAAAGAAAGAGGCACCCAGGTCTATCAATGCATACACATCAAATCAAAAACATTTAACATACCTATGAAGCACCATGCCAAGTCTATGATCCGTAGAAGGATATGGTTGAGAATGCCGACGGTCATACTCACAATCTGTAGAATCACATGGGCAATATCTCGATTCATGATCCTTTGCACCACACTCAAAACACACACTCAAACCGATCAAACAATCTCCCGGATGGTACTTACCACACTTGTCATATGGAGGAGAAGCTTGAACACCAACACCCTTTCCTTTCCTTTAAACATATTGGTAATCAACAATCTTTGGGTTCATCTTGACACACCAATAGCATGTGCCCGTGTTCCTCCAACATGTGTTCACTATGGCTTCTCACACATTTTAGGCACCAAGGATGAGTCATCCAACCCTTGCCACCTTCAATTTGGATCCTTTTTCTCCCTATCTTTGGGGTCACCGAGCAATCTCTCATTTTATGCCCAATACTTCCACACTTTAAACAACCCTCAACTTTCGCCAAACACCTCCCTTGATGTTGCTTTCCAAACTCTTGCAAATGAAAAAAAGGATCCTTTTTGTTGTATATTGGAGCACCATTAGACTAGTAGAAGATGAAGAACCCTCAACTTGAGCTCATTTAGCCTTTCTCTCCCTCTCCTATCATTTGGAATCATAGAGGCACCCATCTGCTGGTTGAGTTGAGCGATCATAGGTCTAGCAAATAGCCATAGAGCATTGCGAATCTCAGCATCTGATAGGTCATCATCTTGTCCACAATCCTTAGTAGCTTGAGACATTTTCTAAAACGTAATTGTTAAGAATCAGGAATAAGTATTAGAGGACTTAACTCTATCACACAACGTAGATATGAAGGAGTGAAACATTTCCCAAAACTCCTCATACCCTTCCATTAATAATTTTGGCATGCCTTATAATCATGAATAAGACTCTAATCGACGCGGTGTGTTAGATTCCGCGGACCATCAATAACCTATTGTTCTGACACCAAGTTTGTCATGACCCAAGCCTAGGGCCTAGACGTGACACGATAAATGGGAACCTGAAGGGACCCAAACAAGCTTCTTAGCATATCAATTACACATCCTTAGCCGCGGAAGCAAAGTGAACAACAACAAGACATATAATAAAAAGGGAAGCGGGACTAATGGAAATCTTGATATTCATATAAAAATAAAGAGTCAAGCTCATAGCATAAGTACATCATATAATCCAACAACACATCTAACATGGAAAGGAGTGGGGGACAAAAAACTGTCCAAGCTCACTCTCATAATAAGAAGTGTTCTGCATAAAGAACTCTCAAAATAGCAAGAATAAGGTATATAGTGTCCTCAGACTTGAGGACTCACCCAAGTTTATCACCAAAGTATCAACTAGCAACGTGGAGGATGACCGAAAGGTTCTTTGGTCCCTACATGATAATATCATGTAGGCATAGAGTGTGCGTTAGTACGTTTGAATGTACTAAATGTGCGAGATGCAATTCAACAAGACATAAGCCAATATAGTTAAAAAGTATAATCATTAGCAATTGATATATAAGATCAATATGGTATGCATGATCAATACTCATAATAAAACATGCTTGTAAAATTCAACTTGCATAATACATAATACATGTGTAGGAAGAGGCCCTAACTGAAAGAAGTAAAACCAAGAAAGGTATAACTTGATGATTACCCCTCATCAGTAAAGAGGTGGTCTACTTGCCAAGGTAAACCATACTTCACCTTATGGGAACCCATCCTATTTCGTAAGACGTACCTTGCTACGGGAAACCATCCCATTTCAAAAAGGATTTCATGATAAAGTGCACTAAATGAATCCACTAGTATAGCAAGGGTGAAGTATAATCCTATGTGGGCACATAGTTTAGAGACTAAAGACTTTATATAAGGATCCCTTGGGTCAATCCTTTATCTAAAGTACTCAATCAATCTAAATCCAATCCCATGGAATACTTTAAATAATCATAACACTAATAACTTGTAAGAAACATGGAAACATGGCATAAGTAGCTCTTAAACATACTTTACCTCTAATGGTGAGCCTAACTTGAAAAATGAGAGTAATAATAATAAAACATGAACCCTTGCTTTAACACGAATCGCTCATAAGAGGTAAAAATCTTGAAAATAGGGATAAACTTGATACTTGCAACATCATAGATACTTATCATGAATTCAATATATACGTGAAAGACCTTAATCATTATAAAGTCACTTGACTTGTGAATCATGAAATAGATCATCAATAACTTGAGAATTCTTGACTTGACATTTTGTCAAACACATGGTGGGTTCATGACACTTGTTCAAAATCAGGCAAGTAAAGAGTTAAATACGATGAGAAAACTTAATGCAAATCAACACACCAACATGTAGCAAAACCCTCATGCAGGGTGCCTTGAAACCATCATCAAAACTCATAATAGATCATATTATTTGCTATAGGTCTTCTAAAATATGGGTCATACCTATTTCCCTCTCAATATTTCTCCCTGATCGTGAATATGAATTTTGATTTTTGATATCATGCACAGATTTTAAGATACAAGGAAATTATGATTACTGTGCTTTTTGAAGCACATGTGGGGAACTTCAACTAGTCTACCGATTCCCAAGTACAAGAGGAAAAGGCTCCCTTTAGTCACATGTCAAGGATGTGGCAAGAAGCAACATAGAAGGTGTTTGGTGAGCACGGAAGATTGTTTCAAGTGAGGTGCTGTTGGGCATATGATGAGGAATTGCCCAGTAGCCTCAGGGGAAGGGAGAAGAAGGACTCAATTTGAAAGTAGGCTTCCATATGGTAAGCTCGGTGACAATGGTAGAGAGACCCATCCTTGTTTCCCAAAATATGGGAGAAATCATTGTGGTACTTGTTGGAGGAACACGGGTGCATATTTTTGGTGTGGCAATATTGGCTACAATGTCGTTGCTTGTCCATATGCTCAAACGAAAGGCAAGGGTGTTGGTGTTCAAGATTCTCATCCGTGCCACAAGTGTGGAAAATACCATTCGGGAGATTGTTTGGCAGGTTCAAGTGTAGGTTTTGAGAATGGCGCAAAGGATCATAAGTTCAGACAATTTCCATAGGTTGCTAGGGATTATGAGGATGACCATCGACATTCCAATCCATACCGCTCTAGGGGTCACTAGACTTGTCATGGTGCTTCATCGGTATGTTGAAGATTTTTTATTTTGATGTGTTTGCATTGATAGATCCGGGTGCCACTCTTTCTTTAATTACTCCTTTTTTTGCCAAAAAGCTACATGTTAGTTCAAAATTATTATGTGAACCTTATGAAGTATATACCCCCATTGGTGATTCCATTGTGGCTAAAAGATTCTATCAAAATTTTCCTATGTTCATATTGCTTAAAGTCTTCCCTTGTGATTTTGTTGAATTAGATAAGGTGGATTTTGATGTCATTCTTGGGATGGATTGGTTGCATACATATTATGATTCTATTAATTGTTCAACCTGTAGGGTTAAATTTTGATTCCCTAATGAGCCCTTCCTTGAGTGGGAAAGTCATGATATGGTGGTCAAAGGTAAGTTCATTTCTTGCCTTAAAGTGCAAAGGTTGATTTCTAAGGGTTGTCTCTATCATCTTCTGAGAGTTAGGGAGGTTGAGTCCAAAGTCCTCCTTATTTAGTCAGTACCGGTGGTTAATGAGTTTATTAATGACTTTTCCAATGAGCTTCCCGACACTCCTCCCGTAAGGAAAATTGACTTCGGTATAGACCTATTTTTCGATACTCAACCTATTCACATTCCCCCTTACCGTATGGCCCCGACAAAATTGATGGTGTTAAAGGATCAATTGAGGGATTTCTTGGAAAAGGGTTTCATAAGGCCTAGTAAGTTAGCTTGGGGTACACCGATGTTATTTGTGAAGAAAATGGATGGCTCCCTTAGAATGTGCATTGATTACCGATAACTTAATAGAGTCACCATAAAGAACAAGCACCCTCTACCAAGGATTGATGACATTTTTTTTTATCAATTTCAAGGGGCTAGTAACTTTTCTAATATTGATCTTCGGTCAGGATATCACCAAGTGAAAATGAGGGAGTGTGATATTCCCAAGATGGCTTTCCGAACTATGTATGGTTACTTTGAGTTTTTGGTTATGTCTTTTGGGTTGACTAATACATCGGCTATATTTATGGATCTCATGAATAGGGTCTTTAAACCTTACCTTGATATGTTCGTGGTGGTCTTTATTTATGATATCTTGATTTATTCCCATAGTGAGGAGGAGCGTGTGAATTACTTGAAATGGTGTTGCAAATCTTGAGGGACGAGAGGTTGTACGCTAAATATGAAAAATGTGAGTTTTGATTAAAAGAGGTTGCATTTTAGGGCATGTGGTATCAGGTAATGGCATTAAGGTGGATCCTAAAAATACAAAGATAATTAGGAATTGTCCTAGACCTTTGACTCCATCGGACATTAGAAGTTGCTTAGGTTTGGTGAGTTATTACCGGATGTTTGTCAATGGATTTTCTTTTATTTCTTCTCCTATGATTAAGTTGACCCAAAAGAAGGCAAAATTCGTCTGGACCAATGAATGTGAGAAGAGTTTTAAGGGTATGAAGGGTTCATGATATATTGTGATGCCTCAAGAAATTGTTTGGGGTGTGTTTTGATTCAAAATAGTAAGGTGCTACCATATGCCTCTAGCAAAGTTAAGGTTCATGAGAAGAATTATCCCATCCATGATCTTGAATCAGCGGATATTGTATTTGCTTTTAAAATTTGGCGTCACTACTTGTATAGCGTTCATGTTGTTGTGTTCACCGACTGCAATAGTCTCCAATATGTGTTATCACAAAAAGATCTTAACTTGAGACAAAAAATATGGTTAGATCTCCTTAAAGATTATTATATGAGTATGCATTATCATCCCGACAAAGCTAAGTTGTGGCTGATGCTCTAAGTAGAGTTTCCATAGGTAGTCTAGCTCATGTTGAGGATGGTGTTAAGGAGGTGGCTAGAGAGGTTGTTTATGTTGAACTCTTGGTACTATGAGGGTGAGCCGAGAAAGTTTCTTGGCCCCCGCTCAAGTCTATGTTTAGAGGTGTTGCTGTACAAGTGACATAATATGCTATGTTCTTGACTCTTGTTTCTCTATGGTTATCTAAAACTTCCCTTAGTCCCTTTATCCTTATTTTAACTCTCTTGTTGTTGTTTAATTGCTTCCGCAACCAAGGATGTGTAAATGATATGCTAAGAGGATTGTTTGCGTCCCTTTGGGTTCCCATTCATCGTGTCACGTCTAGGCCCTAGACTTGGGTTGTGACAACCTTTGTATCAGATCAGTAGGTTGTTAATAGTCCTTGGAATCCAACACACCGTGTCGATTAGAGTGTATTTCGTGGTTGTGAATTGCACCTCAACTATGAGCAAGAGGCTATGAGGCGTTTTAGGCAATGTTTCCTTTCTTCTTTGTCTATGTCATGATATAGATGCTATGGCAAGGCTTTCCCCTAATGAATGTTCTTTGCTATGCTAGATCATGGCCATTCCAAGAGGAAGAAGAGCTAGTTCATCTGAAGAGCAACTGGCACCTCCTGCCCCTCAAGGTCCTCAAGATGGGGGAGTGGCCCATGAAGAGTTCCGAGAAGCCATTACCATGCTAGCCCATGCCATGACTAATCAAATCCACCAAAGCGATCCAAGCTCCTCATGCTCCTACTCTGGCTTCTAGGGTAAGGGACTTAACAAGAATGTACCGATCAGAGTTCCATGTGTCTAAAGTGGTTGAGGATCCTCAAGAATTTATCGATGATGTGTATAAAACATTATCTATTATGGGTGTTTGGTTGGAGGCGAAAGCGGAATTTGTAGCCTACCAACTCAAAGGTGTTGCCTAAGACTAGAAAGCATTTTGATTCTATTTGGGTTGTGGGATAGAATGACAAAGTTGGCTTATTTACTACTGGTTAAAAATACTTATGGTGCCGAAGATTATGCCAAATTGTACATTCATGAGTTGGTGAGATTGCATGGGGTGCCTTGTCTATCATATCGGATCGTGGAGCTCAATTCATTTCTCACATTTGGAGGTCCATCCTAAGAGGTCTTAGTACCAAGGCAAAGCTTAGTAAGGCCTTTCACCCGCAAACTGATGGCTAAGCCAAAAGAACTATCAAAACTCTTGAGGATATTCTTGGAGCTTGTGTCTTGGGATTTAAGGGTAGTTGGGATGAACACCTTCCACTAATTGAGTTTGCTTACAATAATATTTATCATTCAAGTATTTGTATAGCTTCTTTTGAGGCTTTCTATGGTAGAGTTGTAGGTCCCTAGTTGGATGGTCTAAGATGGGGGAGCTAGCTATATTAGGCCCACATTTGGTTATGGAGGCCATGGAGAAGGTGAGCTTGATAAGAGAGAGACTGAAAACAGCCCAAAGTAGACAAAAGTTCTATGCCAATGTGAAGAGAAGGGATCTTTAATTTAAAGATGGTGATTGTGTCTTTTTGAAGGTTTCACCTATAAAGGTTTTGGTTTGTTTTGGTAAAAATGGTAAATTGAGTCCAAGATTTGTGGGTCCTTATAGAGTGTCGAGGAGAATTGGTAAGGTGGTCTATGAGTAGGAGTTTCCCAATGATATGAATATGGTTCATCCAGTCTTCCATATGTCTATGTTGAGGAAGTGTGTGAGTGACCCAAGTGCTATTGTGCCTCATGATGTGGTGGGTTTTGTTCAAGATAATTGACTTATGAAGAGGTCCTGATAAAAATTTTGGATAGCAAGCGAAAAGGTTGAGGTACAAGGATGGTTCTTCCATCAAAATTCTTTGGAGAAACCAACAAGTTAGAGTGCTATATGGAAAGCTGAGGCGGACATGCAAAAGCGATATCCCTATCTCTTCTATTCTACTCAAGCCTAAGGTACTAATTTTAAGTCCTTTTTGTGATTTCAAGTCTTGGGTTTTAGCCCTTATGTCATTTTCATGCATTCATGTCTCTTATGTACATTTCATTGGCATTTAGGGATGAATGTTCCAAGATCTTGATCCAGCTTTGTTAGAGTTGAAGGCCTGGGTAAAAGATGGTAAAATGGTGGTTTTCTCCCAAGGGGGAGATGGTACCCTTAGGTACCAAGGTAGTTTGTGTGTTCCTAATGTTGATGACTTGAGGGAGTTGACTTTGAAAGAGGGTCATGAATTATCCTATTCTATTTCTTACAATTCTATGAGGATGGATAGAGACTATAGATAGGTAGCTCAGTGTGATAGGTGAGATGGCTTCGATTGCACCAGATTTGGTTATGGAAGCTTTGGAGGAGGTAAGGTTGATAAGGGGAAAGATCGAAGAAGGCTCAAGGTAGGAAAAAGTCATATTACTATGTGAGAAGAAGAGATCTTGAGTTTAAGGTTGGTGATTGGGTTTATGTGAAGGTCTCACCCATTAAGAGTATGGTCCGATTTGGCAAGAAAGGTAAATAGAGCCCAAGGTTTTTAGGGCCTTATAAAATTTTGATGAGTTTTGGTAAGCGTGCATATGAATTAGAGTTGCCCATGTTTATGAATATGGTTCATCCGGTATTCCGTGGGTCTATGCCGAAGAGATGTACTGGCGACCCAAGTGCCTTACTGCCCAAGGAGGTTGTGGGCATTGTGGAGGATAATTTGACCTTTGAGGAGGTCCCCGGTTGAGATATTGGATAGATAAGTAAAAGTTGAGGAACAAAGATATAACATCCGTCAAGATCCTTTGGAGGAATCTACAAATTGAAAATGCCAGTTGGAAAGCTGAAAACGGACATAAGGAAGTGATACCCTTTCCTCTTTCATTCTATTCAAGCCTAAGATAGCGAATTAAGATCTATCTTTGATTTCAAGTCTTAGGTTTCATCCCTCATGTCATTATGCATGCATTTGTGTTTATGTTGACAAGATTATGGTGACTTTGACAATCATGTTGACATTTTCAAAAGTGATATTTGAATCCATTTGTTGCATTTATGTCAGGCTTAAATCTTCATGATTACTTTTCATATGCATGTTTATTTGACATTCTGGGATGAATGTTCCCAAAGGGGAGATATTGAAACGCCCAACATGTGCTTTGGAAAGCCCCATAATCGTAATATCTATATATCTCAAAATTCATGTGTGATATCTAAAGTTTGACTTCATATTATTGATCAGGGGGAAAAATTGAGTAGGGAGTTGGTATAACCCAGATTTTAGAAGGCCAATGGTGCAAAATATTTCGTGGGATAATGTCTATCCTCGCCCTGGCCGCGATGCATTAGTGGAACAAACTAGTGTGTGTCCGTGTCTAGTCTGCATTGCGCTAGTGGCATGGACCAGGGCAATATTTGAGGTATGTGGATTTTAACCATTGGGTGCTTTCACCCATGGTGCCCGACCTTCCTTTTTAAGTAAATTGCACGTTTCAAGTTGATTTATCTATGGGTATTTCTTATTATGAATTTGATTATGAACGATGTTGGGGTTTCATAAAATGTTGACAATTTAAGAATGTTTTCAGCTATGAATCTATGATCTATTGTGTGATTTGAAGAGGGGTTTCAATGTATCTTGTATGACGATGTTACCAAGTGTTGTTGGGTTGATTGACTTTAAGTTTTCTCACATGATTTCACTCTTAAATTGCATGATTTTAAACTACCATTACACACTCAAGAAACGACCCGAAAAGTGCCCAAAATGTGCCTCGAAAATGCCCGAAATCATAATTTCCATATATCTAACAATCCATTCGTTATTTTGAAAATCCACCTTCATATCCTTATTCAGGGGAAAATTTAATGGGGAATGGGTCTAACCTGAATTTTAGAGAAACCATAGCAAAACACGAGAACTATTTTCGTGGTCCTTGGGCGACGCGAACATGTGTTAAAAATGGTACAATTTTATTTTTTGGTCCAAAACTTTTAAGTCTTGAAGACTTTTAAGTCTTAGGCATAACTCCCCCCCAGGCGTGAAAATGCTTTGAGGCTTGTTTGGGGTTCCTTGGGCTACCCCATTCGCCGTTCACATCTAGTCCCTAGGCTTAGGTCATGGCAAAGGTGGTATCAGAGTACTAGGAACAACCTCAGAGTCTAACATACCGCGTCGATTAGAGTCTTATTCATGCTTGTGTTACACACCACAACTATGAGTTGTTGGCTTTGAGACGTTTTTGGAAATGTTTCCCTTCTTTATGGTCTAAGTTCTGCCATAGAATTGGAGTAAGTTTTTCTCCCTAATGATTTTTCTTTGCTATGCTATACCTAACACTCATGTAAGAAGGGCCCAAACTCCGGAGGAGCAACCTACCAATGGTGAGCTCCGGGATGCTCTCACTATGCTTGTTGAAGTTGTGGCCATCCAAGTCAACCAAGGGGCCCAAGCCCCTCATGCTACTAGCCGGGAGCTAGGGTAAGGGACTTCATGAGAATGAATCCTCCGGTGTTTTATGGGTCAAAGATAGATGAAGATTCACAAGAGTTCATTGATAAAGTCTACAAGATTTTGACTATCATAGGTATTGTGCCGAACGAAAAGGCGGAGTTGGCGGCATGCGTAAAGAGATAGCCCAAATATGGTATCATCAATGGAAGGGGGAGAAGGGAAATGGTAATGTGGTTCTATAGGAGGAGTTCAAGGTATCCTTTCTCAATCGGTTCTTCCCACTTGATCTTAGGGAAGCGAAATTGGTGGAGTTCATGAACTTGAAATAAGGTGTTATGAGTGTGAGGGAGTATGCCCTCAAGTTGACTCAACTTTTGAAATATGCTCCTCAATTGGTGTCTGATGCAAGGACTAGGATGAATAAATTTGTGATGGGTGTCTCAGACTTGGTGAGTGAGGAATGTTGGTTCGCTATGTTGATTGGAAACATGGATTTGTCCTTTTATGATGACTTATGCCGAACAATTGGAGGAAGAAAAGATGAGGAAGAAGACGAGTAAGGTGGCTAAGAGGATCCATTTCGAAGGAAAGTTCTGAAGCCTTAAGGAAAGAAGTGTTATCGTGCCTTATTCTAGATGCCCAAGGTGTGGTAGATACCATGACGACCCATGCTTGAGAGGTGTTGATGCTTGTTATAGATGTGTGGAGATTGTTATAGATGTGGGGAGATGGGTCATAATATGAATTATGGTCCTCATAAGTACAACAAGGGTAGGGTGGTGAAGTTGATCAAGGGTTTCTCCAAGATGTAATCGGTTCTATGCTTTTCAAAGGAGGCAAGAGGTAGATGGGGTGCCCAATGTTGCTACCGATATATTGAAGTTTCCTTAACTTAGAGGTGTGTGCATTGTCGAGGATGGTGTGCAATTGTCTCTTTGTTTATTCTTTTTGGTTGCTAGAAAGTCCATAAGCATTATTCCATGATCATCTTGCATTAGGTCTTGCCTTGTGATTTGTTGGAGTTTGTGAGGTGAATTTTGATGTTGTACTTGGAATAGAATAGTTGCTTGCATGTTGTGTCTCTTTTGGTGGTAGGACCTGTAGAGTTAGATTGTGACTTCCTAATGAAACTATCTTTGAGTGAAGGGTTGTCAAGTGGTAGCAAAAGAGGTAGGTCCACTCTTGTCTTAAGGTTCAATTGATCTCTAAGGGTTACCCCATGTTCTTATTGCATAGAAGTCTTATCTTGTGATCTTGGATGAACTTAGCTTGATGTGTTGGAGGTCTTGGGACAGTTTGGACTACTTTCAGAGCATGTTTCCAATGAGTGTAGAACCTTTAAGGTTGTAAAATGATGGTTTGGGGTGATCGATTTGTTTGGTCAACTATAATGGGTTAGTCACTTCACTCAGATTGATCTACCCTTAGAATTATGTGTTTACTATTTATCTAAGTTTCAGAACCAATGATGCCATCATGGATACTTAAGGCTTGTTTGGGGACTCTTGGGTTCCTATTTTCCATGTCACTCCTGGACCTTTGGTTTGGGTCATGACATAAATATAGCACTCATTTCCCGAATCGAACCTAAGAAGGTGGAAGAAGCACTGAAAGATAGTGAATGGGTTAAAGAAATAACGGAGGAACTCAATCAGTTTGAGAAGAATCAAGTATGGAACTTAGCTGATCTAACTGAAAATACTTGCATCAGCGGAAGGAAATTGGTTTCTAGAATCAAGCTAAACGAAATACAAAAGCAATCAGGAATAAGGCAAGACTACTAGCTCAGGGGTACTCTCAACAGGAGGGATTTGCTCATGTTTCAAGGTTAGAATCTATTCGCATTTTCTTAGTATATGTTGCTTTTAAAGGTTTTAAACTATTTCAAATGGATGTCAAAAGCTCTCTTTTTAATGGATTTATAGAAGAAGAAGTTTTTATAAAACTACCTCTAGGTTTTGAACATTCTGAGTTTCCTCACCATGTTTTTAAACTTTCTAAAGCTTTATATGGACTCAAACAAGCTCCTAACCCTTGGTATGGTCATCTAAGTAGTATCATGTTAAATCATCATTTTTCTTGAGGGAGCATTGACACTACTCTCTTTATAAAAAAAATCATCTTCTGATAACATTATTATTCAACTTTATGTCGCTGATATTATTTTTGGAAGTACTAGTGATGATCTATGCAAGAAGATTGCTAATCTCATGCAAAGTGAGTTTGAAATGAGCCTAATAGGTGAGTTAACATTCTTTCCGATACAGGAAATCTTTCAATCTGTTCAAGGCATCTTTATTTTCCAAAGTAAGTATGCTAAGGAATAAATCAAAAAAATTGGAATGGAGAATGCAAAGCCTATCAGTACTTCCATGAGTACATCATGCAACTTGGATCTTGACCCAACCTTTAAGAATGTTAATGAATCCAAATACAAAGGTATGATTGGATTTGTTCTCCATCTCACTACTAGTCGACCTGATATTATGTTTAGTGTCTACAAATGAGCTAGATTTCAAATGGCTCCTAAGGAATCCCATTCAACTAAAGTAAAAAGAATTATTTGCTATATAGTGGGGAGTACTTCCTATGGTCTTTGGTTAAAAAAGTCATTTGTTTTTAAACTTTGTTGATTTTCAGATGCTGACTATGCAGGTGATAAAGTAGATCGAAAAAAAACTAGTCGATCTTGTCAATTTCTTGGAGAATTCCTGATCTCTTGGAATATCAAGAAGCAGAACTATGTATCCATCTCTACTAGAGGAGCTGAATATGTGGCAATAAGTTTATGCTGTAATCAAATTCTCTGGGTGATTCCTCAATTAGCTGATTATGATATTGTTGCTAAGCCTACCCAAATTTTTTGTGATTACTCTAGTGCTATTTGCCTTTCAGAAACCCTAGGCATCATTCTAGGGACAAGCACACAGATGTTAAACATCATTTTATTAGAGATCATATTTTAAATGGAAATATTGAAATTGTTTTTGTTGATAACGAAAATTAGTTTGCTGATGTTTTAACAAAACTCCTTCTTGAAGAATGATTCAATTATCTTAGAGATTCCTTAAATATTGTTCCAAAATTGTATTAAATTTATTCCCTACTCTCTAATTCATCACGACTCAAGCCTAGTGCCTAGACGTGACATGGTGCATGTGGAACCCATAGGGACCCCAAGTAAGCCTCTTTAACATATCATTACACATCATTGGTCAGAGAAGAAAGTAAATGACATAATAGATTAGAAATAAAGGCAAAAGGGACTAAGGGGAAATCTCATAATATAAATATCAAAAATAAGAGAGTCAAGGCTCATAGCATAGATATATAGCATGTCCAACAACACCTATACTACATAGATAAGAGCAGTTCCAAAGACAAGCAACTGGGGTCACCCTCACAGTCAATATATACATAAAAGAAAGATAGTCTTAGAACATAGTATGAGATCAGAAACATCGTCCCCAAAATAGAGGACTCACCAAAGAGCTTGAGAGAAGTCATACTAGCCATGTGGACGAGGATGATCAATTAGGGCACTGGTTCCTATATGGTGACACGTAGGCATAGAGTATACGTTAGTACGTTTGAATATACTAAGTATGTAGGATACAATGCAACAAGTGATAAGCACCACAAGCAAAATGCATTACATAGACAATGAGTAACCATATAGTAATATGGCGTGTATTAATGATGCTTGAGGTAAAACCATGCTTATATAGAACATCATAAGTGTGTAAGGAGAGACTATTATTAGTGCATATCCAAGACCTACCACCCCCTTGGAGAGGAGAATGAGATACGAACCCCTCAATACTTTGATGAGGTATAAACCCCCAACATAATTGATAGAGGTACAAACCCCCCAACAAGGTTATCAAGATACCAACCTCACAACATGGTTGCACGGTCCAACCACCTCCCGAACGAGGCGATCGAGGTACAAATCCCTCAATAAGGTTACCCCAGGCCTATAAACCCCTGAGTGAGGCTTGGTCAATTTCCAAAACTATAGAGACAATATCACATACATACATTTATTTCAACATCATAAAGTAATTCAACTCATAATTATACCTTTAATTCCTCAAGAAATCATGATCCAGACATCTTATCAGACACTTGGCGGTTGTGTAGTGCTAGTGTAAAACCATGTATTTCAAGAGTGGAACCATGCTAGAAAATCCAATGTAAAACCATCAATAGATACTTAGTAACACCCTAAAGCAATATACATCAAAATCTTTCATCAAATCTCACTATAGATCTTAGAATCATGGCTCAAAATATGATAAAATAGTCACAATTTCATGAAACCCAAACATAGTGTGCAGTGATATTCATATGAGATAAGACTCATGAGTAAATCTACTTTAAATCATGCAAATTTTGGGTTAAAGAAAGCTTGGGAATCATGGGTGGAAGGAATCCATGAAAGAGACCTACATACCTTGACTTTGGAGGATCCTTGAAGAAGATTAGAGATAGAAACTTAGAGCTTGAATGAGAACCTTAAGATTCGGATAAGTTTTGAGACTTTTAAATTAGGGGATGAAATGTTGTCTAAGTGTTTGAGAGAGTATTTGGGAATGTCTTGAATGATATGAAGGTGAAATAACGCTAAGTATAGGTATTTTTATCAATGAGAACACTTAAGCCTAAGACCCAAAGTCCTTGGACTGGACAAGAAAAACAGCTCATGAAATGAACTGAGGTGTGCCCTTGGCGCGTCGCACCTTAGGCACAAAAACCTCAGTAGAATTTGAATTTTGGGAAAATGAAATTGTGATTTGTTTGCTCCAAAATAAGGGTTAGACCCATTTACCACTTAATTTGACTCCCTGATCAGGAATATGAAGTCGGATTTTTGATATCATGCATGGATTTTGAGATATGAAAATTACAATTTTGGCACTTTTGAGGCATATTTTCGGGCACTTTTTGGGTTCATTTCATAATTAATCTATTTTCCTTAATTATGTGTATCATCATAAATTTATTTCATGATTCATTTTCCTTAAATATGTGTACCATCATTTTTACTTGCATTTAATGCTTTTACATTGTTTTAATGGCTGATGGTGCGTATTTCCTTGTATGTCAGTCCCCTTTTCTCTTCAATCTTCCCGCCTTGTCTTTTGATCTTTCACTTCCTCACACTACACCTTCCCTCTTCCCCTCTTTAAACTCCTCAACCTCTTTCTTCTCTCCATTCTTTTAAATATGTGATTGAGGTATTAATTGGTGACCAAGGTACAAACTCCCCGACATGGTTATCAAGGTACAAATTCCTTGACATGCTAGTGTATAACCATGCAATTCAAGAGTGCACTCATGTGAAAAAATTCATTTTAAAACCATCAATAGATATTTGGTAATACCCTCAAGCGATATACATCAACAACCTTCATCAAATCTCACAATAGGACTTAGATTCATAGCTCAAAACATGTTAAAACAACCATACTTGCATGAAACCCCAGCACAGTGTAGGAAATTCATAATAGATAAGACCCATTAGCAAATCAACTTTAAATCATGCAATTTAGGGTAAAAGAGAGCTTGGGTACCATGGGTGAAAGGAACACATGAAAGAATCCCACATACCTTGACTTTGGAGAATCATTGAAGAAGATTGGGTATGAAGACTTTAAGCTTGAATGAGAACCTAGATATCCGGATGAGTTTTGAGACTTGAATTTATGAGATGAAATATTGGCTAAGTGTTTGAGTGAATATTTGAAAATGTGTTGAATGATATGAGGGTGAAATAAGGCTATAGGCATTTTCACGGGTGAGAACACTTAGGCCCAAGACCTAAAAGCCTTGGACAGGACTTGAAAAACTAGCACAAAAATAAACTGAGGCGCGCTCACGAAAATCGCATTTTTGTGATTTTCGAACTATGATATAATTGCTCTTAAATCGGCGTTAAACCCATCTTCCACTCAATTTAACCCCCTAAACAAGAATGTGAAGTTAAATTTTTGATATCATGCATGAATTTTGAGATATATGGAAATTAAGATACCGAGCACTTTAGAGGCACATTTTAGGGCACCTTTGGGGGTCGTTTCATGCACCTCCTTTAAGCATATGGGCAATCAACTAGCTTGTGACCCACTTCACCACAACCATAACAAGATATGAGGGTGAAATAAGGCTATAGGCATTTTCACGGGTGAGAACACTTAGGCCCAAGACCTAAAAGCCTTGGACAGGACTTGAAAAACTAGCACAAAAATAAACTGAGGCGCGCTCACGAAAATCGCATTTTTGTGATTTTCGAACTATGATATAATTGCTCTTAAATCGGCGTTAAACCCATCTTCCACTCAATTTAACCCCCTAAACAAGAATGTGAAGTTAAATTTTTGATATCATGCATGAATTTTGAGATATATGGAAATTAAGATACCGAGCACTTTAGAGGCACATTTTAGGGCACCTTTGGGGGTCGTTTCATGCACCTCCTTTAAGCATATGGGCAATCAACTAGCTTGTGACCCACTTCACCACAACCATAACAAGATTTAGTCTTCCTCAAGCATGGGCCACCATGGTACGTTCCATACCTTGGACACTTAGGATTAGATCTCCTTCATAGCCATCTTGCCACTTTGAGTTAGGCTCCCCATCAATAGCCAACCTCTCATCACCTCCCTTACTCCTATTGGGTTTAAGAGGACAATCATTTAACATATGACCCAACTTCCCACAACTATAATAAGAGTTATTGCCCCTCAAGCATAGGCCATCATGGCCTTATCCACATCTTGGGCACCTAGCATAAGGCACCACACAACAACCACCTCTACATTTGGGACTGTGGAACTTACCCCTAACACGGGCCCTCTTGGCCTCACTACCCCTCCTCTTAGCATTCGAAGTTATAGGGGCTCTAATTTGATGATTGACTTGAGTCGCTAATTTAGTCATCACATTGGCCAATACCCATAGAGCATCGGGAACCTCCGCATTTGATATATCACTGTTCTAAGTAGCTCGAGACATACCCTGAAATGTAATGGTTAAAGATTACCAATAAGCCCTAAAAGACCTAACTCTGTTGCATGACATAGATTATGAAGAAGTAAAAACATTTCCTAGAATGCCTCATGAATTCATAGTCGTGACATACTTCACAACCATTAATAGGACTTGAACTGATGAAGGTTGTTGGACTTCAAAGACCATTAACAACCTAGTGATTTGATACCAAGTTTGTCACAACCCAAGCCTAGAGACTATATGTGACATGGTGAATGGGGAACCCGAAGGGACCCCAAGCAAGCCTCTTAACATATCATTACACATCCTTAGTCACGGAAGCAATAAAACAACAACAAGAGATAGTAAAAAGGGTACATAGGGCTAAGGGACATCTTTCATGTCAAAGGGATTCAAAGCTCACAGTATCATTACATACTTGTCCAACAATACCTCTAAACATAGAACTTAGTAGGGGCCAAGACAACCAACCTAGCTCACCCTCATAATAATGACAATACGTTATCCAAATATACAAGATGTAGTTTAAACATAAGCATGAGAGAAGATAGATATTTTCCCCGAACTTGAGGACTCACAAAAAACCATAGCCATGTGGAGAAGAAACAATAGGACCTTCAATTTCTCAAGAAATCATAGCCGGCCATTTTATCAAACACTTGGTGGGTGTGCAATGCTAGTGTAAAATTCTACAATTGAAGAGTGAATTCAAGCAAGAAATTTTGAAATAAATCATCCCAACAATACTTGGTAACACCATCATACAATATACATCAAAACCCTTCATCAAATCTCAAGAAAAATCTAAGATTCATAGCTCAAAAAATGCATAAGAAGTCATATTTTTACAAAATGCCAACATAGTTCATAGTCAAATTCATAATAGAAAACCCATATGTAAGATCAACTTAGAAACATTTATTTTAGGTAAAAAAGATGCTTGGGCACCATGGATGAAAGGACTCAATGGTTGAAATCCACATACCTTGACCTTAGAGAAATCCTTGAAGAAGATTTGAATGGAGACTTGAAGCTCGGATGAATTCCTTATGATCCGTAAGAGATTTGGTCACTTGAATTTTGAGAGAAATATTAGTCGAAGGGTTTGAGAGAGTATCGGGGAATGTTTGAATGATAAGAAGGTGAAACATGGCTTATTATAGGTATTTTCATGTATGGGAAGGATTAGGCCAAAGACCTAAAAACCTTGGACCAAAGTAGAAATTTGGCACATCTTTAACACTATGGCGCGTCACTCAAGGGGCGCGAATGCTCACTAGAAATCACATTTTTGCGATTTTTGAATTTTGATACGGTTGTTCTAAAATCAGGTTTAGTCCTATTTCCCAATAAATTTTGCCCCCTAAACAAGAATGTGAAGTTAGATTTTTATCAAGCATGGATTTTAAGGTGTATGGAAATTATGATTCTGGGCAATTCTGAGGAACATTTTCTGGTACTTTTTGGAGTCATTTCAGAGTAAATAACCACTCTAACCCACGTAACTATGTTTCTAGTTTATGATAGTCATATAACACATTCTGATGACTTTTGTCCCAAAAGATGGACATTGACTATGGATCTATTAGAGAGTTGATCATCCATTACTTTGGCAAGTTTAGGACGGGCAGGGAAACAACATCGCCTTCATTGTGCATCACCAAACTAAAGGTGATAGGATTGGATGTTAGACAAACTCCTAAGCAAATATTAATTGAGCATGATATTTTTAAACTGAGTTTATTACTACTGAGTCTATTTTAAAAGCATGAGTTCTTTAAAACTTGCTTATCTATTTAGTTGAGTGTGAGTCATTCAAATTGATGTGAGTGAGTTAAATTTTACTTTGTTGAACTATTTTAGATACCCATATATTCCATGTACTAATGTGCATTTGGACCTGCATCATTTCATGATGTAGATATAGGTGTTAAAGGACTTCAGCCTTCGTATCGTTGAGGTCTAGTCTCGTGCATTTCAAGAGTTGGTGCGCCCCTCCTTTCTTTCCAAAGGAGCCTTTTTTTCCTTGATTTTAATTCAGTATTATTTTATTTCTCTAATTTGGGGTATCCATGACTTGTCATGTTATTATCAAAATTGTTAATTAGAAGCTTCATAGACATTGAGTAGAGGATTTGTTGAGTATCACTTATTTTCAAATTTATTCATTCGAAATGATATTCTATTAGAATTATGTTTACCATAGAATGCTATCTTTTATTTGGGTATTTTCTTCTGCTGCTGATTTGATGTGACATGAGACCAGGTGGTTCTCTTGGGGAATCAACATCGTTCTTCGTGTGCCGGCAATGCCAAGGATACCCTAATGGGACGTGACAGGTTTAATTCCCTAATTGGTGTCGTTAAATTCAAATCTAAAATTTCACGAAATATCCTCTTGGCTCTATGGAAGTAAGTGGAAATTGTCATATCACATTGCTCTATTGATAATAATTCATTCACCAAAAGCTGCAGCCTTGCGTCATTTTTCTTTGAGAAAAATGTAGCAAGTGTGACAGGTTTAATTCCCTAATTGGCGCCATTGAATTCAAATTTATATTTCACAACATATCCTCTTGACTTTATGGAAGTGGCAATTGTCATATCACGTTGCACTATTCATAATAACTCATGCTCCAAAAGTTGTAGCCTTGCATCATTTTTCTTTGAGAAAAATTTAGCAACTGTGTCCCATGCTTCTTTTTGAGTTATAGCGTCACGAACATTCTCCTACACATTTTCATCATTGTTGTTTTAAGCGCAAACATTGCTTTTCCTGATTGATCTTTCCACTTCTGCACCGTTCCATTAGCATCCTCTTCCACTGGTTGTCTAATTTAACTTCTGTTGACAACTTCCCACAGATCTTGGCATTGCATATAAGACATTATACATGTTGCCCATGTAATATAATATTGGTTATTCACTTTTTTGACTCCACCAACTAATTGAAAATCATTCATTGTGCTGGCTCAGATACCAAATGTAGAACTCAATATACAGGAAGCTTGTAATGAAGAAGAAAAAATAATAGGAAAGAAAAACAGAGAAGAGAAAGTTGAAAAATATTTTTGCAGAGAGATATTTTTTTTGGACCCTTTTTCATACGTTAATTAGCCTTTTTATAGTATTACAAGAATCATATTCCAACTAAATCATCAGTATAGTTCCACTAAACCAAATCCCCTAAACTCTAGTTAATAAACTCTGCACTAGTACACAAATATATGACTTAACTAAATAATAAACTAACAACTGACAACTCGAAAATGGGTACTGCAAGACTTTGTCAAACTAAAGAAAGTAGGCTGATGTTTTAAGACTTTAACATCCTTCACTCACTAGTGTTATCATATAATTCTCTTTACTTTTCTGCCATGACAATTGTGATAACATAAGGCTCGGACGAGGAGGTATCAATTACTCTTCACAATAATGTCTTCAGGTACATTTCTATAACAACTCTCTATAGTCATATCCACCTCATGACAAATACTACAGAAACAACAATAAATCTAGTGTAATTTCATAAAGTAAGGTCTGAAAAAATATAGTATACACAAACATTACCATTACCTCATAAATGTAGATAGATTGTTTTCAAACGATCATCGACTCAATCATCCATCTAAAAAAAGAAGAAAAAGGAAAAAAATAGTGAACAAAATATAATGAGTTAATTATGATATAAAATTAAAGAAGAAAATAAGAGAAATAAGTTTTAAATTTAACTAACAAATAAAACTTAAAAAAGCACATGGTTAAATTATAAATAAAATTTTAAAAATAATACTTCAATTAGTAATTAGGCCTATATTGATATAGAAATTGAATATCAAAATTTAATTGATTTATTATTAATGTTAGAATCTTATTATTTTAAGTGTGAACATGTTAATGTAAAGTCTACAGTTAATATCTAATGAAAAAGAAATCTCACATGTTAGACTATTTATTTGACAGATGTTCAAGATTAAGTTTGAATCTGTATAAATTGATCCTCAGTTCACTCACTGGGGTTATCATATAATTATCTTCCTTTTTTCGCCGCAACAATTGTGATAACATAAGTCTTGGTCAAAGTGGTATCAATCACTCACCACGATAATGTCTTCAAATATATTTCTATAACATCTCTCTGTGATCATATCCATCTCTAGATTGATACGATAACAACAAAAAATCTAGTATAATTTCATAAAGTAGGGTCTAGAGAGTGTATAGCATACACAAACCTTTCCATTACCTCGTAAAGGTAGAGAGACTATTTCCAAAAGATCATCAATTCAAGTATCTATCTCAAAAAAGAAGGAAAAAAGTGAAAAATTTATAATGAGTTAATTAGGCCTAACGAAGTCTTTTAAAAAAAAGAATTTAGGGTTTGGGCTAGGGTTAGGAAAAATAGATAGGTGATTATAACTTGGAGAATCAAACTCTTACCAACAAGGTTTGTGATCATCAGTGTCATCCATTTGATGGTGGATCTTTAGCTATTGGCATAGCAACTCTGTTCTTTTTGTTCTTGCTATGGGTATGGAGGCTATATCTTCTCAAGCTTGTGGTGCTAAGTGATAGCCTTTTATGGGTCAAACATCCGAACGCACAATCTTGATTCTGTCATTTTCATCCATCCCCATTTCTCTTTTGTGGCTCAAGATTGAACCTGTACACTTTTCGGTGGCGAAGATCCAATCATTTCATCAATTGCTTGGAAATGATCTTTGGATCGAATCTTGTTCTTCGGTTTCCTTGAAATTTAATTGATGTTTGATGGAGGCTTTTC
>JAOTQR010099214.1:0-24542 GCA_025774065.1 Solanum ossicruentum | reverse complement strand
TGTTTACTCGGACTCTTCTCCCCCCCTCCCGAATCGGGTATTATGTAATGCAACACTTTATATAGAGTATATCATATGCATAAGCTCATTTCATCATCAAATAGTCATTATATCATATCTTATATTTTGGATGTTCAATTCCTCAAGAAAACACATCCGGACATTTTATGAAATACTTAGAGGGTGTGAAATAGTAGTACAAAACCTTGAAATTTAGAGATGAGATCATGCAAGAAAATCCATTGTAAAATCATCAATCAACACCTTGCAATACCCTCAAGGCATATACACCAAAACCCCTTATCAAATCTTATAATAGATCTAATATTTAAAGCTCAAAACATAGCAAAATAGTCACAACTTTACATAGCTTTAATATAGTGTGCAGTGAATTTCATAATAATCAAAACTCATTTGTAAGTCGACTTTAAATGATGCAATTTATGTAAAAGGAGGCTTGGGTATCCTGGGTAAAAGGAACCCATGAAAGAAACTCACATACCTTGACCTTGGAGAACCCTTGATGAAGATTGAAAATGGAGACTTGAAGCTTGAATCAAATCCTTGATGAAATCCTTAAGATTTGTCTTGAGTATTGTGACTTGAATTTAGGGTGAAGTATTAGTCTAAGTGTTTGAGTGAGTATTGGGGAATGCTTAGGATGATATGAGGGTGAAATAAGGCTAAGCTTAGGTAAAAACACGTATGGGAACATTTAGGCTTAAGACAAAAAATCATGGACCTAGCACAAAAAAAAAAAAAAAACAGACTCATAAATACACACTGGCGCATCGCGGAAGCAGTGCGCCTTACACATTATTTTCAGCTTTCTTGAAAAATTCATAATTCGATTCGGTTGCTCTAAAATCAAGGTTAGACTCTTTTTCCTCTAATTTTGACCCCGTCAATAAGATACAAAGTCAGATTTGCAAAATAACAAACAGATTATGAGATATATGGAAATTAAAATTTCGGGCACTCCGAGGCTCATTTTCGAGCGCTTTTTGGGGTCGTTACAATATCTCCCACTTAGGAACATTCGTCCTTGAATGTAAAAGAAATATACATAACAAGAGTAATCATGAGCAAATCAGCCCCAGCAAGAATGCAACACTACATTTAAAACACCATTTTCAAAATATTAACTTAAGGGAAAAGTCATCATAAACTTGCCAACTTAAACATGAATGCATATGAATGACATGGGGCTAGAACATAAGACTTGGAATGACATAGGGGACTTAGGATTAGTCCCTTAGGCTTGAGTGGAGTGTAAAAGATAAGGATACCATTTTTGCATAAACGCTTCGGCCTCCCATGTATCACTTTCGACTTGTTGGTTCCTCCAAAGGACCTTAACGGATGCCATCTCTTTGTTCCTTAATCTCTTTACTTTCCTATCCAAGATCTAAACTGGAACCTCCTCATACATCAAGTTATCCTCAACAACACCCCCGACATTAAGAGGCACAATGACATTAGGATCACTAACACATTTTCTCTATATAGAGACATGGAACACCGGGTGAACCAAATTTATTTCTCTAGAAACTTCAAATAATAAGCTACCTTGCCAACCCTCTCGATCACCTCATAAGAACCAACATACCTTGGACTTAACTTCCCCTTTTTACCAAAACAGGCCACACCCTTCATTGGAGTAACCTTCAAGTAAACCCGCTCACCCACATTGAATTCAAGGTCTTTTCTCCTCACATTGGCATAAGAGTTTTGATGCTTTAGGTTGTTCTTAACCTTTCCCTTATCATCCTAACCTTCTCAAGAAAATTGATAACCAGATTCGGTCCTAATAAAGCCACCTCTCCAACCTCAAATCAACAAACTGGGACCTTCCCATAAGCCAAATTATCCTCCACATCACCCACAATCTCAAGGAGTGCTATAGCACTAGAGCCACCAACACATCTACTCAACCTAGAAACATGAAGAACCAAACAAACCATAATCATATCCCTAGGCAATTCCCATCCATATGCAACCTTACCAACTCCTTCTACGCTAAAAAAGACATCATAATCATAAATCAACTGTCAGCCTTGAATACACCTATTCCACTTGTTGCCATGAACCACCATCTCCCCCTTGGGAGATAACCTCCACTCTACCATCTCTTCACCCAAAACTTCTAACTCTAATAAGGCGAAATCAAGGCTTTGCTTAATCTAGACCTCTTAACCAAAGGAGATTTGGATCCATCAAGAATGCTACACCACCATGCTCAACTTCCATCAATCTACTTCCAGTGTAACCAACCGATAGACCCCACTAGTCTCCTCCTTGCCACCATCAACCATACATGCTAGGCTACCTAGAGCACCGACCGTAACATTAGCCTTATCGGGGAAAATTAATGAACACTCATTCCATAATCTTTAAGGAATTTTAACCACCTTCTTGTTATCCATAATCCACACATATCATATTTAGCAAACAACCTCTCACTCTCCAAGGCTTGCAACACTACCCTTAAAAGATCTACAAGATCTAAACAAATCAATAGCTCATAACTAGAGACCACCACAAACATAACAACGTAGGGTTTTAAGACCCTATTCAAGAAACCCACAAACACCACTGGTGCATTAGTCAACCAAACAACTCCATCAACACTAATAATGCTCACTCCTAGTCCAAAAAGACACATAGGGATATCACCTACCCTCATTCTCACTTGGGGACAAAACCAGTACCAAAGATCAATCTTAGAGAAGTGACTAACTCATTGTAGTTGACCAAATGAATTTACCATCTTCAACCATCATATTGCAACCTTACGGGTTCTACACGCATTAGAAGCATGCTATGCAAGTAACCCAAAGTACTACAAGACCTCCAACCCATCAAGCTAAGTTCAACCAAGATCACAAGACAAGGCTCTATGCAACAAGAACATGGGGAACCCTCATAGACCCCCCCTCTCAATCCATCGGTGCTAAGTTGTCATTCTACAAGAATACTTATAATATACATATACATATTTTCAAAGAGGCAATAGTCATTTTTCTTTCCAAATAATTTCAATACACAGTTGGGCTTAAAAGCCAAATACCATTCACAATAATTCATACTTAGGCTCAAATGCCAAATTCATAATTTCTTAGCCATAATATCCATGCATAGGAATAGCCCATTCATACACAAAATGGTGCAAGCACCCCAAATGCTGAATGAGCCAAAAACCAAAGACATATGTATGATCACATTATTGTCATAACCAACATTTTGTCAAATTCACACCATAAAACAAAATTGGCCTTAGCCCATAACATAATTTCTCAAAATAATCCATGTATGTGAATACATATGCTATAATCCATAGTGTAATCTCTCATGTAGAAATAATTGAAAAAGGCGACATGCATGCTTATAATTTCATAAACCCTAAGTAAATCCTCATATAGTGATTTGAATCACATTAAAATCATCAAATATACACTACCCATGCATCAATAGAATTGTAGGAATCATAATATTCGAAACCCCAAATTAAAGTAAGCAAAATCCATGTAGGTTTTCTTGAAAATAGTTTTGGGTCTCCTCGTTTGGAAGAAATCAATGACCAACCCTTATACACATGAATCCTACTAGCACCAAGGAATAACACAAGAAACATCAACTCCCAGACCTATCAAATCACCCCACTCAAAATATCGGTCACAACATTGGCCTTACTTAGCTAAGTCCTAGGAGAAACAATAGAAGAAAACTTAGTGACAAACTCTGTTAATAGCCCACTAAGCCCCAAGAAGCTCCTAACTCAAAGAAATCAAGGTCTAGGCTAATCTCTAATCACCTTCGTCTTTCTAGGGTTCACCTTAATACCATCACCCGGCCATCACACGACCTAGGATGGCAACCTCTTACAACCGAAATCCCCATTCCTCCTATTTGACATCCAACCTTCTTCCTTAAACTTTATTGTACTATCCTCAAAAGACTCATATGTACTACCTCATTAGGGAACACAAACCATCATATCATCACCAACACCACTATAAGTCTATAAGAGTAGGGGCTAAAATATCCTATTTATGAGACTTATAGGTATAACCGGTGCACTAGTCCAACCAAAAGACACTACCTCAAACCCAAAATATCGGAAAGGGACATTCAAGGCCTCATCTATCACCAACAACAATTCTATAAATAAAGCAACTTAGGTTTAACACCTCCAATTTTTACAAGATGTTAAATGCGACCCCAAAGAGACCAATTCTAATTTATGACAAGAAATGTACCTACCTCCCTTGCTACCATTTAACAACCAATCCATCCCTAGTACGACATCAAAATCCATCACACCATCTTCAACAAGCTGCAAGCACGACCTACTGCAATACGAACCGGAATCAACACCTATGAACCTCCTAGATCTGATATACTAAACAAAAGGATCGAAAACAAGCTCCACACAAAAACTTGCGCACACAAGAAGCCCCACTAGCAACCAAAAGGATATAGAAATAAACAATGGCACACCGGCCCCAATAATGCACACACATCAAAATAGAGGAAACTTCAACTTACGGATAATAGCATTGGACACCTCATCCCCTCCTTGAGCCACTCAATCAACATGACCACCTTGATCCAAAAGTTGACCACCATTACACTTCCCTTGGACACATAGACAATCTACTAGCTTGTGACCCATTTCATTCCATCCATAACAAGCATTGGTATTCCTCAAGCATGGGCCACCAAGATGCCTCCCACACCTTTGAAACTTGGGATTAGTCATTAGACCATCACCCCTTTTACTTCTAGCACGTCTGTGAGGACAATCCTTCCTCTTGTGTCCTACTTCGCCGCAATCAAAACAAGCATTGTTTCCCTTTAAACATGGGCCCCTATGAACCTTATCATATGTTGGACACATGGCATTACCTCCATCCTTGAGACTTTGGTAATTTCCTTCAACACGGGACCTTGTGGCCTCACTACCTCTCCTCTTACCATTTGAATCCCGAAAGCACCCATTTTGTTTCTCGAGGTGAGTTGCTAATTTTGCTGCCAGTTTGGCCACTTTCCAAAGAGCATCGAAAATCTCTGCATTTGTCTTATCACCGTCCTAAGTTGCTTGAGACATGTCCTGGAATGTGACAGTTAGGGGTTAGTAATAAACCTTATGGGATCAAACTCTATCGCACGACATGGATCATGAAAAAGTGAAACATTTCCTATAATGCCTCATAACCTCCTACTTATAGTTGTGGTGCACAACACAACCATGAATAAGACTCTAATCGATGTGGTGTGTTGGACTCCGAGGATCTACCAACCTAATGCTTTGATACCAAGTTTGTTACATCCAAACCTAGGGCCTAGACATGACCGGCGAATGGGGAACTCGAAGGAACTCCAGACAAGCCTCTTAGAATATGATTACACATCCTTGGTCGCGGAAGCAATGTAAAACAACGCAAAAAACTTAAACAAGGTGAATCAGGATTAAGGGAGAGAGAATAATACTTAAGTAACATGTAAAAGTTTGGAAAACATGGGCAATGTACTATGGGAAAGCTTGCATAACATCATACATAAGAGATGAAAGAGTCAAGTCTCATAACATGGATCCATATCACATCCAATAATACCTCTACTACATAGGACTTAGAGGGGGCCAAGACAAGCAATCGGGCACACCTTCATAGTCAAAATAGAACATAAAGAAGAATGTCTCCATACATAATAAGAATAACATAGAATATGGTCCCTGAAGTGGAGGACTTACCAACTAGATTGAGTAGCACCGAACTAGCCACGTGGAGGAGGAGGATAATCAACTTGAGCTTCTGTCCCTACATGATGATACCATGTAGGCAAGAGTATGCGTTAGTACGTTTGAATGTACTAAGTATGTAGGATCCAATGCAATAATAGATAGGCATCGTAATCAAAATGCATAATATTAAGCAATAGGCATAATATAACAGTATGACATGTATGATTAATGCTTGAGTAAAACATGCTTAAGTAAATCATGCTCATATAGAATATCATATGTGAATAAGAGAACAAGCTAGCTATTCAAGGTATAAGCCCCTTGGTGTTTGTGTTATATAAATCCCTCACATGATTGATGGTAATCACACCTTACCAACATGGTGACGAAGTATAAATCCCTTGTATGGTTGATGAGTATAAACCCCCAACTTAGTTTACCCGGGCTCTTGTCCCCCCCGGATTAGGTATGGTCTAACGCAACACTTTATATAGAGTGTATCATATACATAAGCTTATTTTATCATCTAGAAGTCATTCATATCATATCTCATGCCTTGGAACTTCAACTCCTCAAGAAAATACATCCCGACATTTTATCAAACACTTAGAGGGTGTGAAAAAGTAGTATAAAACCATGAAATTTAGAGATGAAATCATGCAAGAAAATCCATTATAAAACCTCAATCAATACCTTGCAACACCCTCAAGACATATACATCAAAACTCCTCATCAAATCTTATAATAGATCCAATATTTATAGCTCAAAACATAGCAAAACAGTCACAACTTTACATAGCTTTAGCATAGTGTGCAGTGAATTTCATAATAATCAAAATCCATTTGTAAATCGACTTTAAATCATGCAATTTATGTAAAAGGAGGCTTGGGTATCATGGGTGAAAGGAACCCATGAAAGAAACCCACATACCTTGACTTTGGAGAACCTTGAAGAAGATTTGAAATGGAGACTTGAAGCTTGAATGAAATCTTTGATGAAATCTTTAAGATTGGTCTTGAGTTTTGGGACTTGAATTTAGGGCGAAGTACTAGTCTAAATGTTTGTGTGAGTATTGGGGAATGCTTAGGATGATATGTGGGTGAAATAAGGCTAAGTATAGGTAAAAATACGTATGAGAACATTTAGGCCCAAGACTTAAAAGTGTTGGACCAAGCATAAAAAAAGACTCAGAAATACACACTAGCGCGTCGCTGAAGTGGTGCGTGTTAGACACTGTTTTCAGCTTTCTTGAAAAATTCATAATTTGATTCGGTTGCTTTAAAATCGAGATTATACCCTTTTCCCCCTAATTTTTACTCTCTGAACAAGAATATGGAGTCAGATTTTTGAAATAATAAATGAATTTTGAGATATATAGAAACTAAAATTCTAGGCACTCCGAGGCACATTTTCTGGAACTTTTCGGGGTCATTACAATGCTCATTTAAGAACTCAAGGACTCAGACCATCATTAAGAAGAAGTCATTTAGACAAAACTCCAAAACTCGGTTATGAATACTCATGGGATCATCAAGCTCAACTAACTCAACCTCATACTTACATCAAGATTTCAATCAACATACTCAAGTCAAGTCTCTAAACTCCATCCCTAGGTTTATTCATGCATGTTTCCAAAAAATAACATATAGGGTTATACAATAACTCATGAAAAGTATATAATTCAAAAAATCAAGTTTATGATGATCATCAACATATGAAAATACATGTAATATGTATATTATTTGCAGAAAAATAGTAAAGAATCATGTATTACAATCAATGGGGACACATGGTAGAACAATACCATGCTTCAGTTTAGCATTACATACCTAGTGTGAAGCTTTTGATAATCAATCCTCGAAGAACTCTCCTTAAACTTCTCAATTCCTTGCTCCTCTTCTCTTCCCTTTATCCTTAGTCTTTTTCAAGAACTTACAAAGGACTTTGACTGGGTATTAAACCCTTTTTACGCTCAAAATGACCCATTTGAATTGTTGAGTTTAGGAGGGGTTAGGAAAGGTTTGGAATGCCCCTCACAAATTTTTAAAAAAAATTTTTCCTCAGAAACAAGGGGTCGACGATGCAGACTTGTGCAATTTTTGAGGTTTTTTGTTGAAAATTTTTCGGTCGAGTTTTTAAATCTCGTAGAAAATATTTGGACCAAAACTAAGTGTAAGTCCGTAGTAGGTGCACGTCGCACGCCTGCAGCGTACTTATTCTAGCAATCATTTTCATACCAAAAAATTATCTTTTGATCTGGTTGCTCTAAAATCAATCAAAACCACTTTCCCATTCTATTATTCATGCTGATGGCATATCCGCCCTTGGATATGCCATCAGAGCATGAGAAGATGAATTATGCTCACATCTCCCCTCTAGGGGCATTTTGATAATTTTATCGGGTATTACATGTTTTTTAAATGTGCGTCATATCTAGATTATATTGCAACAATAAGCTTTTCTGATATGGAAGATCACAGTGTCACGACCCAAGCCTAGGGCCTAGATGTGACACGGCGAATGGGAACCCAAAGGGACCACAAAAAAGCCTCTTAGCATATCATTCACACATTCTTGATCGTGGAAGAAAAATAAACAATACAAGAGATATAAATAAGGGAAGCGGGACTAAGTGAAGTCTTGATATTTATTAAAGCATAAAAGAGTCAAGCTCATAGCATAAGTACATCAATAATCCAACAACACCTTTAACATGGAATAGAGCGGGTGCCAAGAAACTTTCCGGGCTCATCCTCATAGTAACAAGTGTTCAACATAAAGAAATATCAAATAGCAAGAGTAGCATAGATAGTGTCCTCGGATTTGAGGACTCACCAAAGCTTATCTTCCGAAATAGCAAACTAGCCATGTGGAGGATGATCGAGAGGTGCTCCGGTCCCTACATGGTAATATAATATAGGCATAGAGTATGCGTTAGTACATTTGAATGTACTAAGTATGTAGGATGCAATGCAACAAGACATAAGCCAATATACTCAAAATGCATAATCATAAGCAATGGACAAGTGTAATATCAATATGGCATGCATGATCAATGCTTGAGGTAAAACATGCTTGTAAGTCATACAACTTGTATAGTATATTTACATGTGTGGGAAGAGACAACAATCGACATAGACCAAGCGAACTACTACTAGGAATCTAAGACATGTCACCCTCTTATAAGATGATTGAGGCATGTCATCCCCTCAACAAGGAGATTGAGGTAAATCCCCCTTCAATAAGGTGATTGGGCATGTCACCCCTTAACAAGGTGATTGAGGCATGTCACACCCTCAACAAGGTGTGGTCTACTTGCAACATCATAGATGTTTTTCATGAATTTAATGCATACATGCAAGCCTTTAATTATCATAAAGTCACTTGACTTATAAACCATGTAATAGGTCATCAATAACATGAGAATTCTTTTCAAGACGTTTTATCAAACACTTGGTGTGTTCATAATGCTTGTTAAAAATCGTGCAATTCAAGAGTGAAATCATATGAGAAGACTCAATGCAAATCAATCCACTAACATAGAGTAAAATCCTCATGTGGGATACCTTGAAATTCATCATCAAATCTCAAAATAGGTCATAGTTTCATAACTCAAAACATGCATTGTCTCAATAGACAAAACCAATTCATGGTATAAGCTTGAAATAGATAGACGTGCATAATCAAAAGCCAATTCATGGTATAAGCTTGAAATAGATAGGCGTGCATAATCAATAAACATTTCATAAAATCCCAATTTATTATATAATCATAATCGATAAAAAGAGATACCCAGAGATGATAAAACTTGAAAACACGCAACTTTCATAAAAAGGAAGATTGGGCTCCATTGGTGAAACGATCCAATGGATAAAACTTACATACCTCAAACTTGGGTTTTCTTAGAGATGAGCTTGAACAGAACTTAGAGCTTGAAGAAAATACTTGAGTTCCAAAGCTAAGCTTTATGGGTGTTTTTACGCATAAGTAGGCATTGGGGTCATAGGCCCATGCTCTTGGCCGACATAGGAAAAATTAAAGAAAAATCAACACTGCTCCGCGTCTGATCCACGATATGTACCATCGCAAAGGCCAAATTAACACTAATCCGCGCCCTGGCATGTCGCGACTAGGGCGCGGATGTTTTCTAGAAATTGTAAACTAGCGAAATTTTTTTTCACTATGGGTCCTTTAAAATCTGAGTTATACCCATTCCCCACTCAATTTTCCCCCCGGATCGAGAATATGAAGATGAATTTTTGATATCATGCATGAATTTTGAGATATCTGGAAATTATGGTTATGAGCATTTTTGAAGCATAATTTGGGGAATTTCAATATCTTCCTGGAACATTCTTCCCCGATTTTCAAAGAAATATATATAAGAGATGTAATCATGAAGATTTCAGCCTAACGTGAATGCAACAAATGAATTTAAACATCATTTTCCAAAAGCCTCAACATGAGTGTGAAAAATCACCATAAACTTGTTATCATGAATATGAATGCATGCAAAATGATATAAGGACTGAAACTTAAGACTTGAAATAATATAGGGGACTTTAACTAGTACCTTTGACTTGATTAGTATGGAGGATATATGGATATTGCTTTCTCATGTCTGCCTTGGCTTTCCATGTGGCACTTTCAACTTGTTGATTCCTCCAAAGGATCTTGACGGAAGCTATATCTTTGTTCCTCAACTTTTTCACTTGCCTATCCAAAATTTCAAATGGGACCTCCTAATAGGTCAAATTATCTTCTAGAACACCCACAACATCCAAGGGCACTATAGCACTTGCGTCACCCACACACTTTCTCAACATGGACACATGGAAGACCGGTTGAACCATATTTATCTCCATAGGTAATTCCAACACATATATAACCTTAACCACTCTCCTCAAAACTCTAAGGACCCATAAACCTTGAGTTTAATATCACCTTCTTGACAAATTGGACCACACTCTTCATGGATGAGACTTTCAAGTAAACCCAATCACTAACCTTAAACTCAAGATCCTTCTTCTCACATCGAAGTAGGAATTTTGTCTACTTTGGGCTATTTTTAATCTCTCCCTTATCAATACCTCACCTTCTCCAAGGCTTCCATGACCAACGCCGAACCTAGCAAAACCATTTCTCCCTCTTCAAACCACCCAACCGGGGATCTGCAATGCCTATCGTAAAGAGCTTCAAAGGGAGCCATACTAATGTTTGAGTTGTAGCTACTGTGTTAAGCAGACCTAGTGAGTGGAAAACATTCATCCCAACTACCTTTAAATTCCAAAACACAAGCTCTAAGCATATCCTTAAAAGTTTAGATAGTCCTCTCGTCTTGACCGTCTGTTTGAGGGTGAAAGGCCGTGCTAAACTTAACCTTGGTACCAAGACCTATTTGTAAGGACCTTGAAAAGTGAGAAGTGAATTGAGCACCATGATCTGAAACGATAGACAAGGGCATCCCATGCAATCTCACCAACTCTTGTATATACAACTTGGCATAATCTTCGGCACCATAAGTACTTTTGATAGGTAACAAGTGAGCCGACTTTGTCATTCTATCCACAATTACCCAAATAGAGTCAAAACGTTTCCTAATCTTAGGCAACCGAACCAAAAAAATCCATATTGATCTCCTCCCACTTCCAAGTAGGAATCTCTATAGGCCACTCAGCCTTTGATGTTCGCCTTTCCCTTCTTAGCAATTATGACATCTGAAGACAATGTCCCTCTTCATACCACACAACCAATACACCTCCTTCAAGTCTCTATACATCTTTGTAGAACCGGGGTGAATGGAATAGGATCAATTATGAGCCTCCTTTAAGATCAATTCTCTCACACATAGTCTACCTTAGTACCTAAGGGCACCATCTCCCCCTTAGGAGAAAACCTCCACTTTACCATCTCTCACCAAGGCTTTCAACTCTAGTAAGGCAGGGTTAAGATCTTCTTTTGCCTTTACCTCCTCAATCAAGGAAGATATAGAACATCAACAACCACTACACCACCATGGTCAACCTCATCCAATCTAACCCCCAATCTAGCCAACCGGTGAACTTCTCTAGCCACCTCTTTGCCACCATCATCAACATGAGCTAGACTACCTATAGACACCTTACTTGGAGCATCAGCCACAACATTAGATTTGTCAGGGTTATAATACACACTCATATCATAATCTTTAAGGAGCTCTAACTACCTTCTTTCTCTCAAGTTAAGATCTTTTTGTGTGAACATATATTGGAGACTCTTGTGGCAGGTGAACACATCAACTTGAACCCTATATGAGTAGTGACGCTAAATTTTCAAAGAAAATACTTGATGTTCTGTCAAAATGCAACACATTTGATGCTTAAAATAAGGGATTTATGAGTTCTTAATACAACTTTTTATGGTTTTTATGTGTTTTTATATTGTACTTATCAAAAAGATAGGTTGACATCATTTTGGAGAAAAGTTGTAGATTTTACTAAAGCATAGGATATACGAGTTCACCTACGAGTCATAACCCAACCTATGAGTCATATGGTGCTGTCGTAGCAAGAAATAGAGAAAAAATCAAAAAACTGCTAAGTGGAGGTCAGCCCTATGAGGCCACTCTACGAGTCGTAGGTCTCACTATGAGTCATACAGGTGTACTCGTAGAAGGAATCAGAGAGCCTAAACTTTGGATCAACAATTGAAGGCCTAGAATATGAGACGAGCATACGAGTCATAGCACAGAGGGTCATACCAGTTGAGTCTAAGATGCTAAGAACCTGATAGGAGACCCCTATTATGACTCGTAGGTCACCCTACTAGTCGTACCTACGAGGCATACCAACTGCCAACTATCTTTTCTATGCAATATTTAGGGTTACTTTGTAAACACTATAAATACTTTAAGTTAGATTTTAGGTTTTTACCTTAGTTTATCATTTTCTCTTGGAAAACCCAATTTTGGGGATTACAAATCTAGCTTTGTGCTTATTATCCATCTATCAAGCTTATGGTTTGCAACTTGTTGTGTGTTCAATCTTCATTGCTTTGTGTGAAATTCTCAACCATATTTTTTATTTAGATTGTTGTTGGTTTTGCCTTAGCCATGAGTAGCTAATCACCCAAAACTAGTGTTTGTGGGAACCACAAGTATTTGATTTGAGATGACCTAGGTTAGTGCATTTCTATTATTGGGGTTTTGCATGTATTGTCTATTTTTCTTCATTATGATTGTTGTTTGGTGGTGGCCAACACCAAACTCCATCTACTATCATGATCTTGACCAAGGTAGTGACGAATAGGAAAAGAGAAATAGATGATAGGATTCGATTGATGTATTCTCATCTAATCAACCAAACCTGACCAAGGGGAGGTTGACTGGGAAAATAGGAAATGGTTAGTTAACACGCCATGGTTGCCGACCAAGTGCTATGGTGAAATTTGACCTTCACCTTCACAAGAGTAGGATATGAATATGAATGATGATATGGGAAGAGAGGAGAATCCACCACCAAGGGACAACAGGCTACAACTTAGGGACTTCAATGAAAATGCTTATGGATGCAAGCAATACCGTCTGAACCCTATGGCCAGGGACGTCACTGGTGCTATAGATTTACCTCCATTACTAGTAGATACTAAGTTCTCGGTGTCAAGTGGATTGCCTAAAATGCTCCAAAATCGTGGATTATTCACATGGCTACCTTAGAGGATCCTCACCGTCATCTCCATAATATGGTGTTTGTTTGCAAGAGCGTCATGCAGACATAAAATCTTTCTCTTGATGGCACTGGTTTAAGAGTGTTCCCATTGTCCCTAAATGGGAATGTAGATGTGTGGTTGTATGAGCTTCCTCTCGGTACAATAACAAGTTGGGCAGAGCTTCAGAGAGTATTCCTTGAAAGATATTTCCCAAGATCTAAGAGGTTAAAGCTCAAGGACCAAAAAAACAACTTTGTGCAATTTTCGGGTGACTCTTTTAGCATAACATTGGAGAGATTTACCAAATGCTTGAGTATGGTCCCTGATCACAAAATTGTTGATACTGCCTTGGTTGAGATTTTCTATCGGGCACTTGATTAGAATAGTCAAGCTTGCGATGACACAGTCATGGGAGGTATATTTCTTGACCAACCTTTGCATTGATAGATGCAAGGATAGAGTAAGTGGTTAAAACCCATAGAGTGTGGGGTCAACGAGAGCGAGGTATGATGATGAGTCCTTGCGTGATCAACACCAACAATGAGCAAGCAAAGGTCAATGAATAGATCATGGAGAAACTTTCTCAACTTCACACAAGCATGGACTTGGTTTTAAAGCAAAACCAAGCAAGTGTCAAAGAGATCACTCACCAACCTCCAAAGTCTCCCATCTATGAAGATCCATTCTTTGATGAAGATGCTTGTTTTGTGAGTAATCAAGCAGCGAGTTTCTGAAATAACCCCCAAGGTTCCAACTCGGACTATTGGAGGCAAGGTTTCAGGAATCAATGTAAGAACTACAATCATGATGGTGCTTATAGAGATAACCGAGGTGGTTATTAGGATGCCAGATGCTTAATGAGGTAGAAGAGATGGTTATAGGAATGGTACTTATGTGCCGCCCCACAACCATGATGTCACGCCAAGCACTTCTAGGCTTGAAGAGAAGTTTGACAAGTTTTTGAAGAGAGCCGATCACCAAGATGAGACCTTGAAGGGAATGAAGGTGGATATTTCAAGTATTAACCAAAAAGTAGAGTCTCACTCAATGACGATCAAACAACTGGAACAAAATTTTGGGCAAGTGTCTTCATAATTAAATTAACGTCAAAAGGGTACCTTACCAAGTAATCCAGTTTAAAATCCTAAAAATGAAGGGCATTGCATGGCAGTCATGACTCAGAGTGGAAAAAGCACCATAGATCCTCCTAGGCCAGTGATCGTGGATGAAGTTGATGATAAGGTTCATTGTGGAGAAGTTGTGCTTAAGGGAGAAGGCCCGAAGATTGCTAGGATGCAAACAAAAAAACAAAAGAGGTGAGGGAGCATGAAAAATTGAAGTTAATTCCAAGGCCTCCTCCTCCTTTCCCTCAAAAGCTTATGAAAAAGGAAGAGTAGGGTAAATTCAAACACTTCTTCTAGATGTGAAAAGAAACTATCCATCAACATTCTCCTTCTAGAAGCTTTGGAGAGGATGCCCGAGTATGCCAAGCATATGAAGGATTTGGTGACAAAGAAATGCACTTTGATCAAGAGATCTCACAGGGACTCCAACAATGTAGTGCGATCAAGGACGAATTCCTTGCTCAAAAATGAAAGGACCCCGGTGCATTCACCATCCCTTGCACCATTGGTGATATTGAGTTTGTAAGAGCATTGTGTAACTTAGGAGCGAGCATCAATCTAATGCCTCTTGATATATTCAAAAAGCTTGGTCTTGGCACTCCTACCCCAACAAGAATGTGATTGCTCATGCCAGATCGAACTACCAAAAAGCCTTAGGGAATGCTTCTTGACGTGCTTGTTAGAGTTGATAAATTCATCTTTCCTATGGATTTTGTGATCCTTGATTGTGATGTTGATTTTGAGGTGCCCCTTATTTTGGGAAGAACATTTATGGCCACTGGGAGAGCACTAGTGGATTGAATCCGGGTCAACTTTGCTTCAGGATAAATGATGAAGAGGTCGTGTTCGATATCTGCCAATCCATAAAACACCCAGATGAGTTTAAGAGTGAAGTGTGGATCCTTGATGATGATTGATGAAGGATGATGACAAAGTCGATCCACGATATTACACAAAGTGCTTCTTGGGAGGCAACCTAAGCATTTTTAAACGTGTTTGGTTGTTGATGGTGTGTGTTTGTTTTAAGTTAGAAGACATTGATGCAGTTTTAATATTTTGAAGATTGTTGTAGTTTTAAGACTTGGCTTGCATGTGGAAATTGAAGAACTGAAGCTCTGAGAAAATGGCACTTAGAGTAGCTTCTACGAGTAGGCCTACGAGTGGTAGTCACCACTATGACTCGTAGTCATCCCTCGTAGAGGGAAACAATGAGTATCATATGTTGGCACACACATTACGAGCCAGCCTTACGATTCGTAGGGTTTTTTAACTAGTCGTAAGTGGGGTTTGTACTTCCAAGGTATGCATTTTAAATTTTTACAAGTGTTGGATCTTCTACGAGATTGGGACTTACGAGTCGTAGGAAACCCTACGACTCGTAGTTGGGGTCTCGTAGCCCTGATCTACAACTTTTTAAAAGTGACCTGGTTTAACTATAAAAGGGGTCAAAATAAAACTTGACCCCATTTTCATTTTTATAAACCCTAAGGTCGACAGAAATCACTAATATTTCTCCCCTATTCACTTTTTTGACTAAAATCTCGACTACAAATGTCATTTTTCGGCAACAATTTCGGCGAGGTTACTATTTTCAAGGGGTTTTAAGTGGTTTTTGGTCTCCTTTGCTTGGTTAAATTCTTGTATCAATTGGTAAGCTTCGTGGCTAAATTTAATACACTATTATGGTGAGTTCATTCTTAGTATGATCATATGCTTGTCTTAACCATGAAAACTCATGCCCATGTGGTGATGTGTAGACCAGACATGAAACCTAGGGTTTGTATGCTTTGAAGATTTTTCTTTAAATCAAGCCTTGTTTAAAATCCTTGAGTGGGTGGTTGTAAATGTGAAAATGTTGTTCCAAAGAATGTAGTGTTTAATGGTTGCCTGACCATTGTGAGGATTGTCTTCAGAATTGGAATTTAGGAGGTGTGGGTGTGTTTTATATGCCATAGCATGATTGGACATGATTGAAAGTGTTTGGATTGCTATTGCATTTCAATGGAATGTTTTGCTGATAAAAGTGTGAGTTTGGATATGAAATTGCCTTTGGTTTTGATCGTCGTAATAAGGGACTGACTTCGATTATTAGGGATAACGGCTGCTTTAACTTTCTGATGTCATTTTGGGACTACCTATGTGGCAAAATCTTTTACTGCTCTTTTATTTGCCAATTCCTACGTGTGTTTGTATTGTTTGAGCTTTTTATAGGAAAGTTTTGGACATTACAGGTGTCTTCTGTATTCAGCTACGAGGCCCTCCTATGACTCGAAGGCTCCCCTAGGAGTCGCAGTGGTCCCTTGTAGCAAGCATTAGTCACCTTTGATTTCTTCATGTTTCTCATATGAGACACATATACGACTCGTAATAGTCATTAGACTTGTAGTGAGGGTCTCGTAATCCTTACTGAGTTCTTAAAGATGTCTTTGGAAATAGGTACGAGGCCACACTACGACTCGTAGGGTCTCCTACGAGTTGTAACTGCCCCTCATATCTAAGTTCAGATTGTATTTTTGTAAGAAATCTTGATACCACAAGGCTAATGTACGACTCATGGGATACCCTACGAGTTGTAACTATACTCGTATCTGCAAACCTGCAACTGCATCAGAGATTTTTCTTCTATTTAGTTTTGTTTCTATGTTTATGTAGTTGTGTTTCTTGTTCTTTGCTATGTGATCATTGATTGGTCAAACATCTTGAAGCTCACATGTTGCTATATGGTTGGTTTGTAGATATAATGCCTCCAAAAGATAAATGAGCAATCCAGACATTCCAATGGAGATTGGTGGATGAATCTTCTGAGGTTGAGAGATCTGAGGGCTCTATAGAAAAGTCCACATGGTCAGAATAGACCCCGAGGCTAATATACCTCAGTCCCAGGCAAGCGCATCTCAGACACCGATCGAAGTTAGTAGTTCCTCGCAATATGAAGAGGAGAAACAATAGGGTAATAGAGACGGGTCTAAGAGCAGCCTGCCACAGATGACCCCTACACACTCAGGGTCAGAGTCGAAATTCGAGAGCACCTCCTAGATGCAGTAGGAAGAAGTCTAGTCATCGCCCCCAGCCGACCACAGATGGTGTGTCCCAGGGATGAAGGAGATATATGACTAAGGGTTATAACCCAAGGGACAGGGCAAACCGGTGTAATAATTTCATGAGGAGTCAAGATTGAATGACTCAGGGTTAGATAAGGTGCCAGGATTAGATAAGGAGATAGATAAATACAGACTGCGACAGATCACACTGCTAATATGCCCCTTACATGGTCTGTGAGTTTTATGCAGTGTATCTTGCTATACTCCGCCGAGGGTTGCCAAAGAACAAGAAGTTAATTGAGTAGCCGAGGTTACGAGTGGTGCTAGTCCGGGGTAGGAGAATTCCTATTTTGAAAGAGACTATTCGACGAATCCAATTTGGGCCTACTTACGGAGTGCCTCAGTCTAACGCAGAGTATGATGGATGCATTGACAAGATGAGGAAAGTGATGATTGGGAAGGACACTGGGGCTAGAACAAATCTTCTACAGTGGATTGGCAGCCAGATTTGTGAGGAGAGTTTCGAGCTGACGTGGGTGACAAACCATACAGATCCTGTAGTGAAGGCCCACCTCTCTTTCCGAGCCAAGTTTTGGTGGTCCATTATCCATTGGCATATTCGATCAACTTTCATCGATAATGTGATCACCTTGGAGTGGGGTGTGTTATCAGCCAACATTCTAGCTATTTTTTAGATAAACTAGGCCTGGATCATCTCAAAGTAGATCCACGAGTCAGCCGTTAGGACGAACACCTCATTGCCATTTCCTATTTTGATTCACCATTTGTGCAGTGTAATCGGTGTTCCTATCGACCCCCACTAGGACCAGTACATAGAGTTCACACACACCATGGAACCCAACCTGATTAAGGCTAACGAGAACCCAGAGGCCTTACCACGAGCAACTCCTCCATCTATTCCGAAAGCATTCCCGGTAGAGCCTCAGACTCAGGGTTCACCTCCAGCTGCTACCAGCACTACTTCAGCTACTGCAAAGCCCACAACAGCTGTTGAGCTTGAGTCCACACCATCCTCCAGTACGCAGCACCATCAGCATCAACATTACAGGTTGATTTTATTATCTCTCCTATTGCTTTTCAAGAAGTATTACGTAGGGTGGCTACGACAGATTCCAGGCTATATGCTTTAGCAGCACAAGTCCGACCTTGTCGGCCAGACCGTACGGGACTCAGATAAGACGACGAAGGCATTCACCCTTGCATTGGTAGATGAGAGAGTTAGAGTGGTGGATGCCGAGTCGATGCTTTCGAAGCGAGAGTTTAACGAAGGCTTGAGGGTGCTCGACCTGCTAACACGAGTAAAGTGACATAGGAGATGGCTAAATTTAAGGCCGAATTATTGCAGATGTTAGAAGCCTCTGTTGTAGTACCAGTGGAGGCATCGACGGGTGATGAGGTGGTTGATTAGTTGGCTGACCGCCCACATGCCCATGGAAAGAGGCCCCTCGAGCATGATGACCCGGAAATGATCCAGAAGAGGCCTTGACTTGATGACCCAGCAACCCCAGTAGAGGAGCCGATACCAGAGGAGGTGGTGCAAGAATCAATCCTATTGGCAGCCATATAGTGAGATAGAGAGCAGGAACCTTCACATGGAGAGGATAGCTGACGTACAACTGCAACCTAGATTGCTGAGGAGGAGATAATGACCCAGGACCCTACTGACCAACCAGAGACCAGTGCTTGATATGCCATGATGTTTGACTCCTTTTGACCCCAGATCTTATTTGTCACTATGGATACTTTGTTCTATTGTTAGATAATCTTTTTATTATGTTGCTGTTTGGATTTGTTTAAATATATTTTTGTCGGATTACTTATATTTAGGATGTCAGTTTTTTGGTTTTTAATGTATGTATGTATGTATGTATGTATATATGTATGTGTGTGTGTGTGTATATATATATATATATATATATATATATATATAGTATAGTCTAGGTATCCGCAACAATGAATGGGTTTAGCTCAGTGCAACATGGTTTGAGTGCTTGGGTTGGACACATATATGTTATCGTGTTTGGTTTTTCATTCTTGTCTTTACTTTGAGGACAAAGTATTCTATTTTAGTGGGGTATGGGAAATTATGGATTAAGGTGAAGTATGAGCAGCCTTGAGTCCATAACTTCCCCTATTTTTGATCCAAGGTTTTCTTGTCGTGATTCATTTTCCTTGTGGATGTTTAATTTTTTGTTGAAATGGCATGTTTAGGTAGTATAGATAATGTGTAAATTCATAGTAGTGTTATCTGTTGGCAGATACATAGTCTTTAAATGCTTTTTGAATGATTTTAAAATTTAGGTACCCTTAAAAATTTTTAGATTGTGGTTGTTGATGCATTCATGCATTTTGAGTATCTGGCAATGTTTTATTCTGATAATGTGAAGGTAAGCTGAGGCTTGAAGCATGACGTGTGAGTCTATACTTGATTGTGGGTGCAATGCCGTGTGTGTTGTGAGCTTATTTTACCACATTCATTCATCTTGTATGGACTCAGAACTTGCCTTAGTGCTTTAAGATTGGTTTGGTGATGTGGTTGATTTGGAAAGGATCTTAGGCCTTTGTTCTTTGAGTGAGCCAATTTTTAGCCTAAATGACATACCAAATGAGTGAGTGAATCCCTTGTTCCAAATTTTTGAGCTTCCCATGTACTCATTCTTTCTTGACACCTTGCTAACTTAACCTTGTTTGATGAAATACCTTGATATTGGCCCTGGTCTATCCTTGAACATGTGAACCTTAATTGAGGCTAAAAGCCTAAGTTGTGGGTGGCTACAAGTTGTGTCCTTGGTTTGGGGAATAGATATTGTGTACTTTACCTCAGTCTAAAAGCCTAAGTTGATGATGGCCCTTATTATGGTAAAGTAATAACAATGAGGTGGTTAGTTGGGAAATAAAGAAAGAAATAAGAAAATCATGAGCCGAATGAAGAAAAAGAAAAGAAATGTGCCTTGAGTTGAGAAAAATTTAGCAAACATGAGTTCAAAAATAAGGCACAGCTGAAAAGAGAAAGAAAGCACTCGGGAAAATATTGAAACAGGAGAATAAGGGTGGATTTAGTGAAAATGGCTGGGTTATGGATGCAAAAGTGTTTATAAACATGGTTCAAGGATAGCTTTTAGTCATTACTTGCCTAAAATGCCACACCAAAGCCCCCTAAACCTACACTACAAGCCCATAAGTCCTAAAGTGATCCAAATCCACTCTGTCACCAAGCCGGAAAATGATTATAGAGGCAATCCTATGGTGTTAGTCATTTTGCATGAAAGTCATTTGTGAGAGTAAGAATATTTCCTCAGTCCCTGAATTCTAAACATTTTTTGAGTGAGCAAAGGGGGACTTCTTTTCTGTGAGGGTATTTGCACTACTTGATTAGCATATGATTATACTAGTGATTGTGGATGGTTGATGCTCCTAAGATTATCATAGCTGGGTTGCTAGATTCATCATCATGTTTTTGTTATGCTTACTAGCTTACAATTAGTTTTTAGAATGAATATTGGGTACCTGGATTATAGTGAATGATGTATATGTCATTGGTATAGCAGCTATGTATTTCTCACTGTCTGCATAGATTGAGTCGTCGCTTGAGGACAAGCAACAATTCTAAGTTGAGGGTGTTGATGTGCTATCAAAATATAATAGATTTGATGACTAAAACAAGGGATTTTGTGAGTTCTTGATGCGACATTTTATGGTTTTTATGTGTTTTTGTGTTGTTCTTGCAGAAAAGTTAGGTTGATATGATTTTGGATTAAAGTTGTAGATTTTACTAAAGAATAGGATATACAAGTTCACCTATGACTCGTAGCCCAGGCTACGAGTCGAAGGGTGCTATCATAGCAAGAAACAGAGACTAAGCTCGAACCAGTGGGTCATACTAGTTGAGTCCAAAATGCCAAGAACCTGATACAAGACCCTGATTATGACTCTTAGGTCACCCTAGAGTCGTACCTGTGAGGCATATTAGCTGCCAGCTATCTTTTCTATGTAATTTTTAGGGTTATTTTGTAAACACTATAAATACTTAAGTTAGGTTTTTATTTAGGGAGATTGTAAATTCAGCAGAGAAGATCATCTTTGAATACACTCTCAAGGCAACTTTTAGGTTTTTAGCTTAGTTTATCATTTTCTATTGGAAAACACAATTTTGGGGATTGCAAATCTTGCTTTGTGCTTATTATCAATCTATCAAGCTTGTGGTTTGCAACTTGTGGTGTCTTCAATCTTCATTTCTTTAGGTAAACTTCTCAGTCATGTCTTTTATTTGCATTTTTGTTGGATTTTCCTTAGCCATGAGTAGCTAAGCACCCACAACTTGGGTTTGTGAGAACCATGGACATTTGACTTGAGATGACCTAGGTTAGTGCATTTCTATGATTGGGGTTTTGCATATATTGTCTATTTCTCTTCGTTATGATTATTGTTTAGTGATGGCTAACACCAAACCCTGCCTATATCACGATCCCAACCAAGTAGTGACAAATAGGAAAAGAGAAATAGATGACAGGGTTCGAGACATGTGTTCTCGTCTAATCAACCAAACCTAACCAAAGGGAGGTTGACTGGGATAATAGGTAATGGTTAGTTGGCACGCCATGGTTGCCGACCAAGTGCCATGGTGAAATTTGACCTTCACCTTCAAAAGAGGGCTAGAAGAACATAAGTTACCATCTTGCATACGATTCTCTAATTGTAGTTATGTTATCGAGGTTAATCGAGTCAACAAAACAAGGGGAACACAATTCCCCAGTTGTCCCTAAAATTGAGTGGTTACCCGCATTGTAGTATAGTGTTTATTTTATTTTGTTCTTGAACTATAACCCCCCCCCCTCCCCTCCATTTAGAGATTTTAGTTATAAATACTAGAAATGATTGATAGCAAATTCTCATAGTCAAACCGTGTATTCCCTATGGATTTGATCCTAACCTTTGGTTAGGTTAATTGCTGACAGCGACTGCTTTCTTATTAGAGCGTGAATATCATCAATACTATGACCGCTAATTCAAGATCATGGGTGGGATAATTCTTCTCATAAATCTTATGTCGTCTAGCGGCATATGCTATCACCTTACTATTTTGCATCAAAACATACCCCAAACCAATTCTTGAGGCATCACAATACACCACAAATCCTTCCAACCCTTCTGTTATGACAAGATAGGAGTGAAGACAAGCTTATTTTCAAAGTTTGGAAACTCTTACATTCATCGGCCCTCACAAATTTTCCTTTATTTGGGTCAACTTAGTCATAGGAGAAGCAATAGAAGTGAAGCCATTCACAAACCTCTAGTAATAACCTCCCAAACCCAAGAAACATCTAATGTCTGATGGAGTCACAGGTCTAGGACAATTTCTAATCACCTTTGCCTTCTTAGGATCCACCTTAATGCGATCACCCAAAACCACATGCCCTAGAAAAGAAACCTCTTTCAACCAAAACTCACATTTTTCACATTTAGCATACAACTTCTCCTCCCTCAAGATTTGCAACACCAACCTCAAGTGATTCACATACTCTTCCTCACTATGGGAATAAATCAAGATATCATAAATGAAAACCAACACAAAAAAGTCAAGGTAGGGTTTAAAGACCCTATTCATAAGATCCATAAATATAGTTGGTGCATTAGTCAACCTAAACGACATAACCACAAATACAAAGTGCCTATACCTAGTCCGGAAAGCTATCTTGGGAATGTCACACTCTCTCACTTTCACTTGATGATACCCGAACCGAAGATCAGGCTTAGAAAAGTGACTAACCTCTTGAAGTAGATCAAAATGGTCATCAATCCTTGGTTGAGGGTACTTGTTCTTTATGGTGACTCTATTAAGTTGCCGATAATCAATGAATATTGTAAGACAACCATCCTTTTTCTTCACAAATAACACTAGTGCACCCCATGGTGACTTACTAGGCCTTATGAAACCCTTCTCCAACAAATCCCTCAATTTCTCCTTCAACTCTGCCGGGGCCATATGGTAAGGGGGAATAGAAATGAGTTGAGTATCGGGAAGGAGGTCTATGAAAAAATCTATTTCCCTTTCAGGAGGAACACTAGGAAGCTCATCTGGAAAGACATCAAGAAACTTACTAACCATCAGAACCAACTCAATAGGAAGGACTTTGGACTCAACATCCCTAACCCTAACAAGTTGATAGAGACAACCCTTAGAAATCAAACTTTGGGCTTTAAGGCAAGAAATGAATCTACCCTTGACCACCACATCATGACTTTCCCACTCAAGGACAGGCTCAATAGGGAATTGGAATTTAACCCTACGAGTTCTACAATCAATAGAAGCATAATATGTATACAAGCAATCCATCCAAAGAATGACATCAAAATCCACCGTATCTAACTCAACAAAATCACAAGGCAAGATTTTATGCAATATGGGCATGGAACAATTTCTATAGACTCTTTTAGCAATAGTGGACTCACCAACGGGGGTTGACTCTTCATAAGGTTCACATAATAATTTGGGACTAACATGAAGCATTTTGATAACAAAAGGAGTAATAAAAGAAAGAGTGTCACCCGAGTCTATCAATGCATACACATCAAAATCAAAAACCTTTAACTTACCAGTGACGACATCAGACATCTCATCCACCCCTTGTCTCCCTTGAAGAGCATAGAATCTATATTGCCTTGGAGCACCCCCTTGTTGGCCTCCTCTTCCCTTTTGACCTGCATTTACACCTCGACCTTATGGACGACCATTTCTACCTTTTTTATAGCATGAGGACGATCAGTCTTCTTATGACCCACTTTACCACAACTATAACAAGCATTAGAGTTTCTTAAAATGGGCCATTATGGTTCCTACCACATCTTTTGCATATAGGGTTAGGTACCTGTCACGCCCCAAAGTCTGGTTAGGGTGGACTGGCACCCGTTGCCGATAAGGCTCG
>JAOTQR010099187.1:0-71765 GCA_025774065.1 Solanum ossicruentum | reverse complement strand
GCGACCATTCCAAGTATGACTCTAATTGAAGTCATCTTGACTACTGGTGAAAATATCTCGTCAAAGTTGATCCCTTTTTTCTGTTGGAATCCTTTGACTATAATTCGTGCTTTGTGTTTCACCAGTTTTCCGCTGCCATCCTTTTTCAGCTTGAACACCCATTTATTTTTCAATACCTTCTTCCCTCTTGGAAGTTCTGTGATCTCGTAAGTCTGATTTTTCTGCAGAGACTCCATTTCATCCTGCATTGCGAGAAACCATTTTTCTTTATCCTTATGCGATACTGCCATGGAAACTCTCTGGTTCTCCTTTTTAGTAAGTAAAAGGTACTCGGATTCTGGATATCTACTTGATGGAATCTGACCTCGTTCAGATCTATGAGCTTCTGGAATAATTTGAGGAGATCCACCATCATTGTGGCCTTGTGATGGTCCTGAAACATCTGCAGATGGGGTTGTGGCTGCTCCTGCTCAGCACTGTCACTTTCCTCATTATCTTCTACTTCTGGCTTATCTTCTGGCACAATATCACCATTTCTCATGAATGGTCCTGTTGCTGCTTCTGGCATCTGATCTGCAACATTTGTCTTCTGAGAAACTATGGGTTTTTCAGTGTCATCAATTGTTTGACTTTCATGGAACACTACGTCCCTACTTCCGATTACCTTTTTCTCCTTTGGATCCCATAACCTGTATCCCCAAATTCTTCATCTCCATATACAATGAAAATGTATGGAGTAGTCCTTGCATCTAGCTTCTGCCTGAGCTCCTTTGATACATGTGCGTACGCTAAACACCCAAATACTCTTAAGTGAGAGTATGAAGGATCCTTTCCAGACCAAAGTTTCTCCGGAACTTCAAAATCTAATGGTATTGATGGAGATTGATTGATCAAGTAACAGGCGGCTCGGACTGCTTCTCTCCAGAATGGCTTTGGCAGCTTAGCCATATTGAGCATGCTCCGAACATGTTCCATGATTGTTCGGTTCATTCTTTCAACTACACCATTGTGTTGAGGGGTGCATGGGACTGTCTTCTCATGTCGTATGCCATATGATTTGTAATAGGCATCAAACTGCCTGAAAGAGTATTCACCTCCATTTTCGGATCAAAGACACTTCAACTTCTTTCCTATCTCACATTCTACCATGGCATGGAATAATTTGATGTAATCAAACACCTGGTCCTTCATCCACAAGAAATACACCCACACCTTTCGAGAAGAATCATCAATGAATGTTAGAAAATATCAATTGCCGCCTAGTGATTTAACCTTTAAGGGACCACAAACATCACAGTGTACCAGACTGAGTAACTCGGGTCTTCTCGTTGAAGAGGAATTAAACGAGACTCTATGCTTCTTATCAAACAGACAATAATTGCAAGGATCTAGTGCAGCATCCTTTTCCACATTGATAAGCTCATTCTTCATCAGGGTAGACAACCCTTTCTCACTCATATGGCCGAGTCTCTAATGCCATAAATTTTGAGAAGCCTCTTTTTCCGCTATATTGAGGCTATCTGTAAATATCTTTACATGAGTTTTGTATAACGCGCCACAAATATGTCCTCGAGCAACTTTCATAGCGCCTTTTGATAATTTTCAGATGCCTTTACTGAAATTATTATCATAGCCCTGTTTGTCAAGAGCTACAACTGAAAGAAGATTCAGTCGAAGATCTGGCACATGGCGGACATCCTTCAAAATAATTATACTCCCGAAACTTGTCTTTATTTGGACATCACCAATTCCTACAACCCTAGAGAAACTGGAATTCCCTATCTTTACAACTCAAAAGTCTCCAGCTTTATATATTGTAAAGTATTCCTTATATAGAGTAACGTAGTAGGTTGCTGCAGTATCTACCACCCATTCACAATCTTCTCTTGATACGTGAAGGCATGTCTCATTATGGGTTGAACAATAATCTATATCTCCAGGAATAGTAACTATGTTTCTTCACTCTTATTCTTCGGCTGCGAACAACTCTGGACTTGCTCCTCTTTCTATTTGTAGCAGTTCTTCTTCATATGTCCTTCAATTCCACAAGGATGGCACTTATATGTTGGTTTCCTTCCATTAGTGGATCTGCCTCTATTCTTGCTTCTACCTCTCCATTTGCCTTTGCTACAATTTTATTGCCTCCCCCGGTTCTCTGTGACAAGGACATGGGTCTGATCTGTGCCCATGTCCTTTCTCCTTGCCTCTTCACTAAATAAAGCATCCCTGACCATTGGCATAGTAAGTTTGCCATTTGGGTCTGAGTTACTGAGTGATATGACTAGTGTTTCCCAACTATCGGGAAGGGAACTGAGTAGTAGTAGCGTCTGAACTTCATTGCCAAGTGGCATCTCTACAGATGACAACTGGTTGACCAAGCTCTGGATCTCACTGGTATGCTAGGCAACTGAAGCTGCATTTTTAAGCTTCATGCTGACTAAAGGCCTCATCAACAGGGCTTTATTCCGAGCGGTCTTGGCCTGGTACATGTCCTCCAACTTCTTCCAAAGGGCATATGCGTCTGTCTCTTGTGCAACATGGTGGAAGACGCTATGGTCAATCCATTGACGGATTTGACCTATAGTTTTTCGATTTGATTTCTTCCGCTCTGACTCTTTAGCAGAATCAAGATTTTTACCTTTCAATTTGATAGGATTGAATAAATCTTTACAGTTTAGGAGATCTTCCATCCGAGGACTCCATAACGTGTAGTTGGTGGCAGTGAGCATAATCATGGCTCCGAAAGATGACGTTGACTCTTTTGTAGTCATTATCACCTTGTAATAACTTAATTCACCAAAAAAGGTTGAATATTGAAAAATGGAGCTCACCATTACGTCCGTAACGATAAAAAAAAGTGAATTGATACTTCAGGGCAAAAATTCCACTATTGAGGTAGAACAATAATTTTGAAAAATTTTCGGGACCAAACTATAATTTTAGAAAGATCAAGGGTCAAACTACAATTTTAGAAAGATCAGAGGCCAATCTAATTTTTCTTGAAAGTTGAGGGACCAAAATTGAACTTTCAAAAACTTGAGGGGTCACTTTGTAATTTCTGAAACTATTGCAGATTTCGACTATGAATAGTATTTTCAGGCGTCTTCTCCGGCTGATCTCCGGTGAACAGTGTCGTCTAGTGAAACTCTGGTGGCGTTGAACAAACTTTGACTGTGATTTTCGGGCTCGTTTTTGCTCCGATTAGGTCACCATTTGATGCGTTAGATTCCATTCAACAAGACAAATCCAATGGTGCAATCAGAATTGGATTTTGAATAAAATTTAAAAAATCCAAAATTCAACCCATCACTAAAAAACTCGACCAACGCTTCTAACTTGGCTCTAATACCACTTGTTGAAGCCAAAGGAACAATAAGCATTGGTAAACACACATTTGAGAGAAAAATTTCTTCTATTACTCACAAGAATAGATTACAAAACAACTCTCAACCTCATACATTACACTCTTGTCTTGGTGTTCTTGGTGATGTCTTACAAATGAGAATTGCACCTCTATTTAAAGTAAAATTTACAGGTGTGACTTGTCAAAAATTGACCAAAAGTTGGACACCTAGCATAAGGCACCATGCCACCACCACCCTTACGGCTTTGGAACGTATCCCCATAATGGGCCCTCTTAGCCTTACTACTCCTCCTCTTACCATTTGAAGTCTCAGGGGCACTCACTTTTTGATGGAGTTGGATTGTCACCACTTTGGCCAACAACCATAGAGCATTTCGAACCTCCTCATTCGATATGTTGTCGTCCTGAGTAGCCTGAGACATATTCTGAATATAACAGTTAGGGATTAGTAATAAGCCCTAGAGGACCTAACTCTACTGCACGACATAGACCATGAAGAAGTAAAACATTTTCTAAAATGCCTCATAGCCTTTTACTCATAGTCGTGACGCACATCATAACTATGAATAAGACTCTAATCGACACATTGTGTTGGATGCCGAGGACCATTAACAACCTAGTGCTCTGATACCAAGTTTGTCATGATCCAAACTAGGGCCTAGACGTGACATGGTGAATGGAGAATCTCAAGGAACCCCAAACAAAGCCTCTTTGAATATCATACGCACATCCTTGGTCATGGAAGCAAGATAAAACAATAAGACAAAACATAAACAAGGAAAATTGGGACTAAGGGAAATAGTTTAGTACTTAAATAACATAGAATGAGTCGAAGCTCAAGCATAATTACATTACTTGTCCAACAACACTTCTAGACTTAGAATTGAGCAGGGGCCAAGACAACTTTCCGGGCTCACCCTCATAGTCATAAGTTTCCAAGATAGAAAGATTCAATACATAGCAAAAATCAAGAGAAGTATGTCCTCGGAGTTGAGGACTCACTAACAAGCTTTGTGAGGTAGTACTGGACACGTGGAGGATGATGATCAAGTGGAGCTCCGATTCCTACATGGTAACATTATGTAGGCATAGAGTATGCATTAGCACGTTTGAATGTACTAAGTATGTAGGACACAATGCAACAAGAGATAGGCAACATAATTGAAATACATAAGTAAGAAATAAATGAGCATATAGCAATATGACATGCATGAATAATGCTTGTAGTAAAACATGCTTACATAGAACACATTACATGTGTAGGAAGAGACCATCATTAGAAACAAAGGCCTACTACCTCCTTGGCAAGGCAATTGAGGTATAACCCCCAATATGGTTGCACGGTCCTAGCACCCCCCGAGCGAGGCGATTGAGGTATAAACCTCCAACATGGTTGCACAGGCCTACCACCCCCCGAGCTAGCTGATTGAGGTATATACCCCAACATGGAAATTCGAGCCTACCACCCCTCGAATAAGGTGATTGATCAACTTCCAACAATATAGATACCAATCATGAAATCAATAAATATATACATTACTTTCATCATCATAAAGTCACTTAACCCATATACCATGTATTAGGCTTCAACAACTAAAGAAACCTTAACCAAACATTTTATCAAACGCTTGGCGGGTGTTTAATGCTAGTATAAAATCATACAATTCAAGAGTGAAATCATACCACAAAACTTAAAGTAAATCAACCCACCAACACTTGGTAATCCCCTCATGCAATATACATTAAAATCCTTCATCAAATCTCAAAATAGATCATAGATTCATAGCTCAAACCATGCTTAAACAGTCACAAGTTTATGAAATGCCGACATAGTTTATAGTCAAATTCATAATAAGTAAGACCCATAAATAAATCAACTTAGAAACATGCAATTTATATAAAAAAGGAATCTTGGGCACCATGGATGAAAGGACCCATTGGTTGAAACCCATATACCTTGACTTTGGAGATTTCCTTAAAGAAGATTTGAATGGAGACTTTAAGCTTGTATGAAATCCTTAGATCCGAAAAGAGATTTGGAACTTGAATTTTGGGTGAAATATTTATCTAAGTATTTGAGAAGGTTTTTGGGGAATGTCTTGTATGATATGAAGGTGAAATATGACTATGTATAGGTATTTTTATGCATGGGAAGGTTTAGGACTAAGATCCAAAGGCCTTGGACCAAAACGAGAACATTGGATAAAAAAACACCCTCTCTGCGCCCCTGGCGCATCGCGCGTCGTGCCTCGGGCATGGTTCTTCACTGGAAATAGTCAACTTTGGAATTTTGAATTTTTATAGGGTTTCCCTAAAATTGTGGTAAGACCCATTTCCCACTCAATTTTTCCCCCTGAACAAGAATATGAAGTGAGATTTTTGATATCACGCACAAATTTTTTGAGATATATGTAACTTACAATTATGGGCACTTCCGAGGCACATTTTCGGCCACTTCTTGGGATTATTTTAGCTTCATTCTTTGTACCTAAGTATGATGAGAAAGTTTTATATTTCTTAAATCAAATGGGGTTTCCATCTAAGTTTCCAAAGACCGAGGAATAATCAAGGTTGGAACTAAGAGAAAGATTACAGAGATTGTGGAAAAATTAGATAGATTGTGCTACTGATAAAGAGAGGTTTGTTTAACCTCAAGATGATCATTATATTCCTCATTGTAACCGTCAAAATCCAATGGAACAAAATGCTAATATGGGGAGTTTTTGGGCTGAGGGTATGTTTGCTTGCATTTTGCACAAGGTTGAGGGGTCGGATAAAGTATTGAACGAGATCAAAGAAGATTTCTCTTCATTGAAACAAAATTTTACTACTCATTTAGCTTCTATTAAGCAACTTGGTATCCAATTATGTCAAATTTTAGCTCATCTCAATCATAGACAAATAGGAGATCTTCCTAGTGATATATTACAAGTCCTAAAGGTGAAATTGCTCAATACATGGTTGTTACTACTTGCAGTAGTAAAGTCATTTGTTATGAAGCACATAAAGGTATTCTTACTAATTCTAGGAAAGTGAAGACTGTTGTGTTTATAAGTGAAGTGGCGAGTGGGTTGAAGAGTTGAGCAATAAGGCATTGACCAAAAATGATGATGATGAACCTCAATCAAATGTGAATATTGATGTTGTAAAGTAGAAGGAGAAGGTTATTCCTCCTTTATTCCCTCAAAATCCATTACCCAAGGTTAAGCCTCCATTTCCTCAAAGGCTTAAGAAGAAAGATGATGATGAAAACTTTTAAAAAATCCTTTCAATATTAAAGACTCTTTCTATTAATCTTCTATTGATTGAAGCTTTGCTTGAGATGCCTGGGTATGCAAAATTCATGAAGGAATTGGTGACTAAGATGTGGAGTTTATGCCATGACCAAAAATTGGATCGCAACTAAAGAAAGATAAAGTGAAGACAAAGAAATCATAGCATGACATAACCAATCCCAAAACTTGGAGTCATTTGTACAATAACATCTAAATACTACGGAAGGGTAAATAGATTTTTCTCAAAATAATGTACAAGGCTATCTCATAACTTCCTATACAAAGTCTAAGAGAAAGTTATAAAGGGAAATCCCAAAGACCTATGATGACTCGAAGTCTGAGTCTCACCAATAAGATCTGAATAAATGTAGAAAAGTCCAACAAAAGTGAATCAGTTACCCTATACGAGTCCACGTGCTTGATCTACATGGAGAGACAGAGTAGCGGTAAGCATACTAAAGTGTATCCATTTGGTTAAGCCAAATGGGTAAGAGAAATCGAACAGGAATGTAATAACGAAGAATCCTATCACCTGCATCGAAAGGGTTAGTACATTGATGTACTACCATAATACAATACATTTGATGCTTTAAACTTAGGATTTTGTATATTCTCAATGCAACATTTATGATTTTTATGTGTTTTTGTAGGAAAATCTGGTTGGCATAATTTTGGGAAAAGTTGCAGGTTTTGCTAATTTTTAGGACATGTGAGACTTTCTACGAGCCGTATCTCAATTTACGAGTCATAAAAAAGGTCTAATGGAGGATTTCAGTGTTAGAGAAAAACTGAGGTTCAGCCACATGAGAACCAGTTATGTATTGTAATTCCATCTACGGGTCATCAAGGGATATCTCATAGTTATTTCTGGTGTTGATCTATGAGATTTCTGGTGTTCATCAAACTTCGACCAAGTGATGCAAATGTTAACTACGAGAAGTCAATACGAGTCATAGACCAGACTATGACTCGTGAAAGTGTTTCATACAGTGAGATCCAAGATGTAGGATGCTGACTAAGAAATCCTGATTACGGCTTGTAACCTGAGTTACAAGTTTTAATTGTGACTCATATCAAGCGCCGACCAGTTTTTCTTATTAATTTTGGGACTTGTTTATAAATACTATAAATAGAAAATACTAGGTCATTTATAGCAATTTTTAAAGTTTTTCAGTAGAGAGTAGATAGAGACACATTGAGAGCATGAAATTTAAGAGTACTATTTAGGGTTTATCTTTGGAGACTACATTTTGAGAAGAGATTCACTTATGGATTAAACTCAACTTTCAATCTTGTGATTCTCAATATATATTGGGTTTTCTTGTTCTTCAATCTTCTTGGGTAAGTGATTAACTATGTCTTCTTTATTCATTGTTTCATAATTTGCCCTAAATATGAGTAGTTAAACCCACAACTTGGGGTTGTGGGAACAACGAGACTCTAACTTAGAAAACTTGGATTATTTGTAATTCTTCGAATGGGTATTTACATGTATTAATAATTTCTCTTCATTTTAAATATTTTTTAGTGGTGGCCAACATTAGAACTTTCCTAGTGTTACTTTCCTGATCCAAGTGGTAATGAATAGGAAACGAGAATGATTTACAAGATTTGATGATATATTCTCATCTAATCAATTAAACTCGACCAACGGAAGGTTGACTGGGACTATTGGTAATTGTTAGTTGAGCACACTATGGAGATGGGCCAAGTCCCGTTGTGAAATATGAGCTTCACCTTTGACCAAAGGGTTGGAAGAACCTAACTTACCATCCTACATGCAATATTTTAGTTGAGAATTGTAAAATAGGGGGAAGTTGAGTTAGTGAATCATGGGGAACACAATACCCTAAGTTGCATTCAATTATTGTTACTCTTCTAATTTTAGTTAGTTTAATTTAATTTTTTGTCGATCATTACAAACCCTACCCTTTTTAGAGAATCAAGTTAGTTGATGTTTGAATTGATTATTGGTGAACCAAGTCGCAAAGGTCACGTATTCCCTTTGGAATTCGACCCTAATCTTGGTTAGATTTATTACTTTGGTGATCGCTTTTACTTGAAAAAGAGGAGTATCTTGAGCGTGATCATACATAATACAATAAAATCATGAACAATGACAGATACAGATAATGAAACAATCCAATGATACAATGCAATGCTATGCATGAATGTAATGGCGTCGTAGTCCATGTATGAGGCAAAATCATGACCATCATCGGGCCGATGTAGACATCTATCAAGCTGAAGCTATAAGATAAAACCTGGGGACTTAGAGAGCTATGTACGCATAGTCACGACCATCATAGGGCCGGGGTACATATCTGCCGAGCGGGGCTACAACATAGAACCCGAGGGTGTCACAAGCCATGTACTAAAATATCTCAAGACATTGTAGGCCTTAAGATAAATTACCTCAAAGTATTGCAGGCCTCAAGTGGAAGTGTCTCAATGCGTCGCAAGCCTCAAGTAGAGTAGATATAATATAAAATGTGCTTGCTAATCCCGCAGTATAAATATGAAATATATGTTGCCAATGCCACAATATAAGTATGAAACAATGTGCATACCAATGCAACAATGGAGTGTAAGATATAATGCATACCAATGCAACTAGTCAATATAAGATATGTGTATACCAATACAACAATGAAGTATAATATATGTGCATACCATTGCAATTTGTCAATATAAGATATATACATACTAATGAAATAATTAAGTATAAGATATGTGCATACCAATAGACCTAGTCAATATAAGATATGTTCATACCGATGTAACTGGTCAATATAAGATATGTGCATACCAATGCAGTTGATCAATATAAGATAGGTGTAATACCCATTATATCAAACGGGCTATACCATATATACCAATAATTATCACTTGGCCATTATTACCTTATATCATTGCTAACTCATCCATAATCAAGGTGTCAATAAAGCAGGCTCCACAATAACCCCCAATTAGGCTCATAATTCCCAAATTCTCCTCAGTTATCATCAATTATCCACAACTCTAGCCAGGAGTTATCTCAGGCCTCATATTATCTTAATGATATCTAAATTACCTCAAATCTCATGATTCAATCTCAATTCATCAATAGGATCGCCATTTACTCAATTTCCAGCATAAATGATATCATATTCACATCAATTCAATCATACCAAGTCATATTCTCATATTTCATTCTATATCTCACAATTATTACAAAAGCATGCTCAATAACTCAAATCCAGTCCTAGAAGGTTAGCCGAACCTACCTCAATGCCAAACCTGCACACGGATAAGCTTTCAATCAACTCAAGCCTCTAAATGAGCCTCAAATTAATTAACTACTATCAAAAATAGATACTACGCATCAAGAGGTGCATTTCGATACCCATATTGGCATGAATTAGGCTTAGGAGAAAAATGGTAAAATTAGGGCTAAAATTAAAGTTTTCAAATCTAGAAATTGACTTTAAAATCAGGTTCCACATGAAAAATGGAATTCGTGGGTGAAAATTATCTTAAACAAGTTAAAATTAAGTGAGAAATCCTCATTTAAAACTTTCAAAGTCAAACACAAAATATTCCCAATTTTGGACATTAGAAATCATGAAATTCAAGACAAAATCAAGATAAAACTCATGGAATATGATCAAAATAGTGTTGGAACACTTACCCAAGTTAAAAATTTGAAAACCTCTTGCCAAAATTGCCCAAAAAGCTTGGAGTTCTTGAAAAATGGTTAAACATAGTGTTCATAACTTTAAAACTATCAAGGTATAAGAACTACTCCATAATCGCATATGAGGTTTTTCTAACGCGGAGGAGACGAACCAAAAAGACCTCCGCATTCACAGAGCCTAAACCGCGAATGCAGAATGTTAGTAGGAAAGAGGGAAATCATATATGCCCACTCCGTGAATGCAGAACCGTGTCTGCGGACGCGGAGTTCATCAATAGCCAGACCTCCATAAATGTGGAGAAGGAAAGTACCTATATCAAAAACTCCTTTGCACCACCAATATTAGCCAACAACAAAACTCCAAATAGGCATTTGGAACTCATCCAAAATCAGAATTTCACAAACCAAATATGTATCCATACTAGAAATGCCTATCCAAACTCAGGAAATAATAAAAATTATATTATGAGGTCTCCATGACACATTTGCCAATACAGGTCGATTAAATTGGTTTAAAACTCACAATACCAAAACTTTCCTTGGCAAACTCCAAATATTATTATGAGACCATTTCTAGCATTAGTTTCAGCATCTAAAACTACTGAACTATCGAAATTCTGATTTTAGCTTCCAAAATCTGAATGTTGACCTAAGTAAACTTTGGTTCCGAAAATGACTAAAAATGCAACCTTGGGCCAAAAAATCTTATTTTAACTCCAACTTTAGTTTTGCAACTTCCTATAGGTCAGTTTCAATGTTTTGAGCTAATGGAATCCATGGACCTCTAATCCTACACTTAAAACTCAGAAAAAAGTACAAAAACTCACTTTTTAACAACTGAAGTTCCCAAAAAGGCCAAAACTCATATTTTCTACTTTTGAAACTCAGGATTTCAGTTCCAACCATTCAACAAGTTCAAAATGGGCCAAAAAATAACTTACAAATGGGTAAAATATTAATTTTCACAAATAAGGCCAAAGATGAGGAACCACGTCATTACATCATTCACCATTAAAAGTAATATTCGTCCTCGAAAATATGAAAAAGGAAGTACTTGAAGCCTAAAAAAAGGCTGGGATATTTGGCCCGTATGTCAAACTCCAACTCCTAAGTAGCTTCATTAACAGAATGGTGCTGACACTGAACCTTTACAGAAGGTATATCTTTGGGTCTCAATCTTCACACATGCCTATCCAAAATAGCTATAGACTTCTTTTCAAAGGATAAATTTGGACCCAACTCAACAGAGTGATGTCGCCCAAGTTACACCAAAGTGGTCTTGTCAAGATATAAAACCTAACCAAGATTAGGGTTGAACCTATAGGGAATACGTAGACTCAAGATAAATTCACCAATAAGCAATCCAATTAGTTAACCAACTCAATTCCTGAAGGGGGTAGGGTTTGCAATATTTAATGAGAAAATAAAGTAAACTATCACTGGAGACGATAAATAATAGATAGAAACTGGGGTATTGTGTTCCCCATGATTCCCCAACTACCATGATTCTCCAACTTAGTATCATCGGATAACCTAATTCTTGTATATTGTATAGCATGCAGGATGGTAATTTAAGTTTACCAAGCCCTTTGGTCAAAGGTGAGAGGCGAATTTCACTATACGACTTGGCCCATCTCCATAGTGTGCAATACTAACCATTATCTATAAGTCCCATTACAACCTCCACTTGTCACCATTCGATTGATGAGACGAGAACACATCAATTGAATACTGTTAATCAATCTCTTTTTCTATTAATTACTACCTTGATCCAGTCAGTAACACTAGGCGAATTCTAATGTTGGCCACCGCTAGAAAACATGAAAATAAAAGGAATTTATTAATACATGCATATACCTAATCAAAGAATTGTAAACTATCTGGGTTTACTGTGTTAGTTCTTCATGGTTTCCACAACCCTAGTTGTGGATTTAGCTACTCATGCTATGTGTAGATGAAGAAATTATGAATTGAGAAAACATAATTAAACACTTTCCCAATTGAATTAAGATCAAGCAAATCCAAGATTGATGAGAATCACAAGATTGAGGATCAAATTTATCCATAAGTGTTTTCTCACAATATTCTCTCCCAAGTATAGAGTTCAACGAGTACAAACCCGAAAAACTCTGAACAATGACATCCTCCCCAGAAAAATAACCTAAAAGTAGTATTTATAGTAATTACAAAATCAAGTCCTAAATAAATTAGAAAAACTGGTCGGGAAACTCCATGAAAGCTCTCTACGACTCGTATTTTTTTGCGGCTCATAGTCAGGGTCTCCTAATCAGCTCCTAGACTTTGGACTTCTCTTGTATGATATCACTTTATGACTTGTACTGCATTTTGGTAGCCTTCAACTTTATCAAATTGTCCTTCAATGAAAACCTTGAAAAAATCTATCTATGCGACTCGTAGAATGCTTTACAACTCATATGCATGTCTCATTGAGCTGATCTTCAGAAACTATCCCTCACTGGAATTTGTCACGAGACCCCCTTTACCACTCATAAAATGCACTATGATCCGTAGAGGGTCTCATAAATCATCAAAAACCAACAACTACTGCAAATTTGCCCTAAATCATGGCCAACCTGTGATCCTACAAATCTAAACACAACAACACATAAAACCCATAAATATCGCATTGAGAACACACAAAATCCTAAGTTATAAGCATCAAAAGTTCTGTATTTTGACAGCACATCACAGAGTCATAAGAAAAGTGGAGCATAGAAATCACATAGTACTTATCTGGAATGTACCAGCGGAGCATACAAACATGGAAAACATGATGCACAGAAGATATTCTCGGTGGTAAAGCTAATTCATAGGCTACCTCACCAGCTCTCCTCAAAATCTTGGGCCAATAAATTTGGGATTGAGCTTGCCCCTCATCAAGAATTTTGTCACACCCTTCATGGGTGAAACTTTCAGCCAAATACTGTCATTATTGGAGAACTAAAGAGGCTTAACCCTCAGATTAGCATAAGTCTTCTGAAGACTCTGAGCTATCAAAAGCCTACTCTGAATCAGTCAGACCTAATCCATGGAATCCTATAGAAAATCAACCGCCAATACTTCGACTGAACCTGAATCAAACTATCTAATTACTGATCTACAACATCGTCCATACAAAGCCTCAAATGATATTATTTAAATGTTGGTATGGTAACTATTGTTATATGTAAACTCTGCCAATTGTAAGTGCTAGTCCTATTGGACCTCAAAATCAATCACATAGGCCCTTAGCATGTCCTCCAATACCAAAATGTTGCACTTGAATAGACCACTTTTTTGGGGTGGAAGGCTGAACTGCAATCCAGTCATACCCAAACCACGATGTAGAGCCTGCTACAAATGAGAAGTATACATAGACTCTCTATTTGATACTATAGACATTGGAACACCATGCAATCTGACAATATTCCAGATATATAACCTAGCCAACTGCTTTGCACTATAGTTAGTCTTTACCGATAAGAAGTGTGCGGACTTGGTCAATCGATCAACAACCACCCAAACTAAATCAAACTTGCCCAAGGCCATAGGAAAGCTTGTAATAAAATCACTAGGCACTCTCTCCCACTTCCACTAGGGAAAGGGAATCCTTTACATCGATCCATTGAGACTTTGATGCTCATACTTTACCTGTTGGCAATTCAAACACCTGGTCACAAATATAGCTATCTGTCTTCATGCTAAACGACCAAGAATATTGTTTAAGATCATGATACATCTTACCTATACCTAGATGGATGAAATATCTAGCATAATGGGCCTGCTCTAGTATCAAACTCATCCAATCTCCCACCTTGTGTACACAAACTCTACCATTAACCCAAAACACATCGTTAGAATCAATAATAACAACCTTAGATTCACCTCTCAATACCTTATCATGAATCATGCATAATATAGGATTCTCAAACTGATGAGCACATATTTGATCAAATAAGGAGGATCTAGCCTCACAAAGTCCAAACACTCTCAGGAGGAGAATATCCAAATGAACCATCTATCTAGCAAGCAACTGAACCTCCAAAGCTAAGTACCACTCTTCAGCTCTCAAGAATGAAAAACTCTCCAAACTAGTAGCCTTCTAGCTCAAATCATCTGCCAGAACATTGTCCATCCCAAGGTGATATAGAATAGAGATATCATAGTCCTTAAGAAACTTTAGCCATCTACGCTATCATATGTTTAGATTAGGCTGAGAAAAATGTATTTGAGACTCTAGTGATCGGTAAAGATGTCAAAAATCACCCCATAAATATAATGTCGCTACAACTTCAACAGAAACAGAACCATAGCTAACTCCAAGTCATTGTTGCGGTAGTTTTTCATATGCACCTTCAACTATCTAGAAGTATAAGCTATCACCTTCACGCTTTGCATTAATACAACACCCAACCTATATCTGAAGTGTAAAGAATATACCATAAATAGACCTCTCTCCTCAGGTAAAAGCAAGAATAGGTACTAAAGTCAAGAAATCATTGAGCTTTTAGAAGCTCACCGCACAAATATCCGGCCACTGAAATGCCATAGTCTTCTGAGTCGATCTAGTTAATGTGGTTGCTATCGATAAGAAACCCTAAACAAAACTCCGATAATACTTTGCTAAACCAAGGAAACGCTTAATCTCAATCATATATGCAGGCCTAGCCTACTCATGAACCGTTGTTGCCTTGGTGGGATCAACCATAAGATCCTCTTTTGACATAACATGGCTAAGGAATGAAACAGACTCAACCAAAAACTTACACTTTGAGAACTTTACATACAACTTCTCTTAATTCCCTCAATCTCTGGAGTATGTTCCTCAAGTGCTGAACAAGATTTGCCTCACTCTTGGAACAAACCAAGATATCATCTATGAACATAATCACAAATATGTCTAAATAGGGCTTGAATACTCAGGTCATCAACTCCATAAAGGCAATCAGGGCATTAGATAACCTAAAATACATAACCACAAACTCATAATGCCTGTAATGAGTGTAAAAATCTATCGGGATATCAAACTCCCAAACTCTTAACTGATGATACCTGGACCTCAAGTCAATCTTGTAGAATACTGAGGTACCCTACAACTGGTCAAAAGTTCATCAATGCGAGAAAAAGGGTGTTTGTTCTTGATGGTTACTTTGTTAAGCTGGCAATAGTTAATACACATACGCATATGTCATCCTTCCTTTTTACAAATAATATAGGAGCACCCTTGGGAGATATACTTGGACGAATATAACTTATCTTAACAAATCTTAGAATAGATCTTTCAACACCTTCAATTCAGTTGGGTCCATCCGATAAGAAGTGATAGATATGGGCTTAGTGTCCATCTCTATATCAATAGCAAAGGTATCATTCTAATTTGGTGAGACATCCAACAAATCAGTAGGGAATACATACATAAACTCTTTAGTAACCTTGGTGGTCTCCAATGATGGACGCTTCTATGAAACAGCCCGACAAGAATGCATATAAGAAATAACGCCCTTAGGATAAGAGCTAGGTTCTCCAGTCCACATCAACTGAGGCATGTCGGGGAAAAATAGGTCACAATCTTTGCATGACAGTCAAGAATATCATGATAAGGTAACAACCAAGCCATGTACTATGTCATGTCAAAATCAACCATATCCAACAATATCAAATTAGTAATGGTATCTTTCCTTATAAAAGTCACAACACAATCCCAGTATACCCGATTTACCACTAAAGATTCACCTACAGGGGTGGAAACACAAATAGGATCGGCAAGCAACTCACACATAATATCAATATCAGAAGAAAAATATGCTAACACATAAGAATAAATAGGGCCTAGATCAAACTAAGGTAAAGTTGCACGGTGACACGCTGAAACCATACATGTTATAATTGTACCAGAGGCCTCTATGTCAACTCTATCAGAAACAACATAGCAAACTCTATGCCCACCTTTATCCTAGAGAAAACCACGAGCACCACCTGTCACTATACCACAACCTCCTCTGGCACCATCTCTCATAGCTTGAGGTGAGTCCTTAGGTACTGGTACTGAATAAGCTAAATGAGACCCTGAAGCTAGGGTGGAAGATCCATGATATCGATAACATATGGCTAAATACCCCAACTCACCACAAGTATAACAAGCCCTGGTCTCATGTCCCTAAGATGGCAATCCCTAAATCCTTATGCCTCGGGGCGGGGGTCCACTAAATTGGTCATGCTGATGGAACCTATTTCTACTACCCTGTCTATCATATTTGTTATGCTCCATCATGTGAGCATGATCCACCATACTCAAAAATGCATCCCAGCAAGAACCAGGAAAGTTGTGGCCTCTTAATGACAGTCCGCTAATCCATGAATCTATGAGCCAAAACTCGGCCAAAATGTTTGAGGCGGAATCAAAGTAGGTAAAGGAAGATTCACTAGGTCTAAGGGAAGGCCAAAGTAAATCACAACTAGCTCAGTTAGAGCCATAGAAGGACCAACTGGTGTTGTAGAAATCGGTACATCAACAATAGCTAGGATTGGAGGAGCTTCCTTCAATCTTGCCAATATCCTTAAAAGTAACTCCTGAATCAAAGATGAATAATCTAAGGCTGAAGGCAGTGGAATAGGATTTGTAGGCCTCTCTTGCCCATAAGCAAGTTCTAGAGAAGCCAACCTAGTCTTCCCTTTAGGCGGAGCTGCACCTCTAGCAAGTCCTCAGCCCCTAACTCTAGCACGAATGCTACCTTAACCTTGAGTGGGTGCCACATTAGCTGTGTTGGGCTTTCCTATTTATTAACAGAATCTAGTAATTAGTAGCTGCATCGAAGGAATAGATAAGACACTTTAAAAATTATTAATTCAAATAAACGCGCGAATGGCGGCAAGATGTGAAAGTCTTTCCTATTAAGTATCCTGTAGACTCTTGAAGATGGGTGTGGACGTCTACACACCAATACACAACACTCTACTAGATACCCTTCTCTTAACTCCATGCCCAACGATTCTAGAGTTCTGATACCAATCTTGTCACGATCCTAAATTGGATTGCAACTAAAGAAAGATAAAGTGAAGTGTAAGACATCATAGCATAACATAAAAAATTCCAAAACCAAGAGTCATGAGTATAAAACATCTAAATAGTATCGAAGGGTAAATGCAACTATCTCAAAATAAAGTACAAGGTTGTCTCATAACATTTGACACAATGTCTGAGAGGAAGTATTAAAGGAAAATCCCAAAGGTCCATGACAATTCAAAGTCTGAGTCTTACCAGTAAGATCTAATTAGATGTAGAAAAGTCTAATAAGAGTGAATCAACTACCCAGTATGGGTCCCTATGCTCAATCTACAAGGGGGAGACAGAGTAGGGGTGAGCACAATGAAGTGTGCCAAGTTGGTTCAACTGCCTGTGTAAGAGAAATCAAACAAAAATATACTAAAAAGAATCCAATCACCTAGACCAAAAGATTTAGTCCATAATACAATAAAATAATAAGTAATGATAAATACATATAGTGAACCAATTAAGGATGCAATGCAATGGTATGCAAGAATGCAATGGCATCGCAGGCCATATATGAGGTGAAATCACGACCATCGCTTGGCTGATGAACATATCTACCAAGCCAAAGTACAAGCTAGAACTCAGGGTCTTCATAGGCCATGTACATGTAATCATGACCATCGTAGGGCTGGGGTACACATCGACAAAGTTGGGCTATAAGACAGAACTCGAGGGAATCGCAGGCCATGTACTAAAATATCTCAAGATGTCGTAGGCCTTAAGATAAAATACCTTGAAGTGTCGCATGCCTCAAGAGGAAGAATCTCAAGGCATCACTTGCCTCAAGTAGAGTAGATATAATATAAAATATGTGCATACTGTTGTAACAGTATAAATATAAAATGTTTATGCCAATTCCATAATATAAGTATGAAACTATATGCATATTAATGCAACAATGGAGTATACAATACGTGCATACTAATGAATTAGTCAATATATGATATGCACATACCAATGTAACAATGGAGTATAAGATATGTGCATACCAATGCAACTGGTCAATATATGATAGATGCATACCAATGCATCAATGGAATATAAGATATATGCATGCCAATGCAATTCGTTAATATAAGATATGTGCATAATAATGCAACTGGTCAATATAAGATATTTGCATACTAATGCAACAATATAGTATAAGATATGTACATACCAATGCAACTAGTCAATATAAGATATGTGCATACTAGTGCAACAATGGAGTATGTGGTATGTGCATACTAATACAATTGATCAATACAAGTTAGGTGCTAGCCATTATATCACACAGGCTATACTATATATACCAATCATTATCACTGGGCCATTATTAGCTCATATCATTGCTAACTCATCCATAATCAACGTGCCAATAAAACAGGCTCCACAAGAAGCCCTAATTAGCCTCATAATTTCGTAATTCTCCTCATTCATCATCAATTATACACAACTCTAGCCCGGAGTTATCTCAAGTCTCATATTATCTTAATGATATCTAAATTACCTCAAATTTCATGACTCAATCTCAATTCATTAATAGGATCACCATTTACTCAATTTTCGGCATAACTGATATCATCTTCACATCAATTCAATCATATTAAGTCATAGTTTCATAGTTCATTCTACATCTCACAATTATAACATAAAAATGCTCAATAATTCAAATCCAGTCCCAAAAAGGTTAGACGAATCTACCTCGATGGTGAAACCGCACTAGTTTATGCTTTCAATCAACTCAAGCCTCGAAACAATCCTTGAATCGATCAACAAATATTAAAAATAGATACTATGCATTAAGATGTACATTTGGATATCCATATTGTTATGAATTAGGATTAGGGGTAAAATGGTTAGAATAAGGGCTAAACTTCAAAGTTCTCAAATCTGAATTGACTTTAAAATTAGGTTTTACATGAAAAATGGTGTTCATATGTAAAATTCCTATGAAAATGTAGTTTAAGTTGAGTGAGAAATCCTCATTTAAAGTTTCAAAGTCAAACACCAATAATCCCTCATTTTGAACATTCGAAATCATGAAATTCAAGACAAATCAAGATAGAACTCATGGAATATGATCAAAACAATGTTGGAAACACTTATCCAAGTTAAATCTTTGAAAACCTCTTCTCAAAATCTCCTATAAAGTGTAGAGTTTATGAAAAAAGATTAAAAATGATGTTTCATGAGTTTAAAACTATCTAGGTATAAGAACTACCCAAGTTAAATCTTTGAAAACCTCTTCTCAAGATCTCCCATAAAGCATAGAGTTCACGAAAAAAAGTTAAAAATGATGTTTCATGAGTTTAAAGCTATCTAGGTATAAGAACTACTCCGTGGTTGCAGATGGAGTTCTTCAAACACAGAGGAGACAGATCAAAAAGACCTCCATGATCGTGGAGCCTAACCTATAACCGTGGATTGTTAGCAGGAGAGGGGGAAATCACACACACCCACTCTGCTAATGTAGAACCATGTTCATGAATATGGAGTTCATCAAAAGACAGACCTCCGTTAAGGCAGAGGCTTCTCCATGAACGTAGAGAAGGAAAGTGCATACACCAAAAACTTCTTTGCACAGTAACATCAACCAACTACAAAACATGAAATAGGCATTTAAAACTCATCTAAAATGTGCATTTCAAAAAACAAATATGTATTCATACTAGAAATGTCAATTCAAACTCAATAAAATAATAAGAATTAGTTTCTGAGGTCTCCATGATGCATGTACCAATGTAAGTTTATGTGTGTCAAAATACTATACTTTTGATACTTCAAACATGGAATTTTATGTGTTCTTAATGGGATGTTAGTTGGTTTCATGTGTTTTTTTGTTTCATTTGCAGGGTTATAAGTTTGGCCTAGATTTTGGGAAGAAGTGTAGAAGTTGCTGAATTTTTCTGCTATATTAGACACTTTGCAGGTTGTAGTTCATTCAATGGGTCGTAAAGTGGTTTCGTGAACAATTTCATTGATGGGTTGATTTTTTGAAGTTGATTCTATGAATATGTAGATGAGTCGTATATTGATTTATGAGTCATAGAAGATAGTTCGTGCCTTGAGGAGCAGAGAGTAGGACTTTCTGATGATTAATAAGACGAAACCCCCTTACAGGCTGTTTACAAATTGTAGAGGGGTATCATAGAGTGGAAGTCAAAATTTCTAGCATCTGTGTATGAGACCTCGATTACGGATCGTGGAATGCAATATGGCCCATAAACCCATTTCGTATGGCATTCTAACAAGTTCTCCTATAAGACTTGTATTTTACTTATTATAAATAGATTTTTTAGGTTATTATTTTTAGAAGTTTTCACCTAGTACTCAGTAAAATCAGTAATTTGAGTGAGAAAATAATGAGATTACTTTGGAGAGTCTTTAAGAAGATTTGTGTTTAAATTTCATCTCTAAGCTTGTGATTCTTATTGAAGTTGGATTTGTTTGTTCTTAATTCTATTGTATCAATATTCAATTATGTTTTCTCAATCCATAATTCTTGCATTTGCATAAAGCATGAGTAGCTAAATCCACAACTAGGAACTATGAAGAACTAACAAAGTGAAACCAGATAACTCATCATTCTTGGAAGGTGTGTATGCATGTATTAATTAACTCTCTTCGTTTTGCATGATTTCTGATAGTGCCCAACATTTGAACCCTCCTAGTGTTACTGATTGGACCAAGGTGGTAACAAATAGAAAAAGAGAATAATTAATAGGATTTAATTGATGTGTTCTCATCTGATCAATCTAAATAAGCCTAGGGGAGGTTATACTGGGAGTAAGAGGTAATGGTTAGTAATGCATACTATGGAGATAGCTCAAGTCGTATAGTGAAATTCATCTCTCACCTATGACAAAAGTGCTTGGTGACTGTACACTAGAAAATGATTAGGTTATCTAGTGATACTGAGTCACAGAATCACAGAGAACACAATACCCTAGTTTCCCGCCATATTGATTTCTCTCTTGTAATTGTTAGTTTAGTTTTATTTTATATTCATTATTACAACCCCCCCTCTTTGGGGAAATAATTTGTTTAACCACTCGAATTGCAATCATTGAATTCTCTTGAGTCTACATATTCTCTGTGGGTTCAACCCTAACCTTGGTTAGGTTCTACATCTTGACAACAATCACTTTATCCTCTAAAAAGAGGTGTAACTTGTGTATGACTAGACTTAGTTAATTCATAGTAATTTAGGTGCTAATCCTTATTTCCCATATTTTGCTTTTATTTGTTATTTTTGTTATTTATTAGGGTATAAGTGTAGTGTATTCCCAATACCTGAAGCCAAGGCAATCCCTAACTCCACTTGACCCAAATATCCAAAGAACGTTGAGGAGAATGACCCAAGATAATGCCAACAACGTGGCCAATGCAACTCCAAAAAGGAACAACAATTATAATGTGGATAATGAGAACGCACCTCCTCTTAAGGATATTGCTCTACAACCTCAGGACTTTAACGCCAATGCATATTAGTAGAATCAATGCACGCTAAATCCTATAGTTATGAAGGTGGCTGGAGCTATTATATTGCCACCACTACCAGTAGACACAAAGTTCACAGTGTCGAGTGGGTTGCTTTGAATGCTTCAGAACCATGGGCTATTTGTGGGCTTACCATTGGAGGATCTTCATAGCCACCTACACTATGTTGCATTCATCTGCAGAAGTGTGATAGGAACACAAATTCTTTTTATGGATGTTGTGGGACTTTATGTCTTCCTATTTTCCCTTATAGGCTATGCAACATTATGGTTATTTGAGCTCCTCCAAAGTTCGATTACTAGTTGGGTAGAATTATAGAGGGCCTTCATGGTAAGGTACTTCCGTAAACCGTAAAAGCTCAAGTTGTAGGACCAGATCAACAACTTTGAGCAACTTCCTACTGACTCGATTAGTAACATGTGGGAGTAGTTCAATAGGTACTTGAGGAGTTCTCCAAGCCATAAGATTGCAGACAATGTCCTGGTGGAGAGTTTCTATCGAGCTCAGGATGGAAATAGTCAAGCATGCGCTGATACCCTCTTAAGAGGATTATTTGTAGACCAATCATTCAAAAAGATTGCTGACCAGCTGGATATGGTTGTTAAATTGAACCACGTATAGAGGCCCATGAATAAACATCCAACAAATCACGTGGGTAATACTGGCATAAGCCTTGAGCTAGAAAAAATAAATACGGAGTTCATTAGACGTCAATCTAGAGATGCTAATGAAGCAAACGTAAGAACTAGCTAAGGCAAAAAATATTCAGGAAAGCCACCACAACAAGCATGAGGACCAAAAGGATGGTAGTAGGAGCAGTTTTTACATACCCCCCACAATCGTAACATGGGGACTGGGAATCCTAGAGTCGAGGAGATGCTTAGCCAGTTGTTAAAAAGGGTCAACACACAAGATGAGACCTTGAGAAAGATTAAGTTCGAAATTGCCAGTACAAATCAAAAAGTTGAATATCACTCTGTTGCAATCAAGTAGACATGATGGCTAGCACCATAGCTCAAGATCTAAAGACACTGATGGATTAAAAATAAAGACAAAAGGTGGTGAGGGGAGCACCCCCGAACATGCTGCAGATATTGACAATGGAGCACAAAAGCTTGAGGAAGTCTGTGTACTCAAACCATCTATGTCATGTCACGATAATTAATTTGGCATTGCTTTGGAGGCAACCCAAGGTGGATACTTGCACTTAGGTGCCCAGGTATGATTTTTGACCCCCTATGTGTTATTCTTCTTCAACTTTTTGCATTGGAGACAATAGACATCTTTTTCAATGGGGGTGCAGGTAGTTACAGGCTTCATTGAAGTATGAGTAGGTTGGATCCATAACTACCACAATTTTTGACCCCGGGGTTTTCTTGCCTATGTTCTTTTTCACCATAGATATTAACTTTCTGTTGAACTAGCATGTTTAGGATATTTAGGTAGTATTTGTAGCATATAGTACTAATACCTGTGGTATATAGCATGTTTTATGTTTTGTTTTGAAAAATGATACCCACCAAAAAATTTTGATTAGTAGTTGGATAGCAACCATGCATGTTTAGCTATGTGCCAATGTTTGTTCTGATTAGTGAGGATAAATTGAGATAAAAAGCATGAACTGAGAGTATCTTGTTGATAATGTATGCAGTTCCATGTGAGTGTGGGCCTAAATTGTTAGATTCATATGTTTTGTGCCAATTCAGAACATGCCCTATTACTCTTAGTCAGATTGTTGATTAACTAGATCATGAAAGGATCTTAGACCATTGTTCTTAATAGTTCACTTAGCCTAAAATGGCCAACCAAAACTATAATATATCCCATGTTCCTAATGTTTGAGCCTAGCATGTGCCTATTATTTGAAAATACCTAATTAACCTAGCCTTGTTAGTTTTAAAATCCTAAAATTGGCCCCGGTCCTTCCTTGAACATTATTCCCCTTGAATGAAGCAAAAATTCTAAGTTGAGGGTAGCTACCAAAAGTATCCCTGGTTTTGAGGATGGATATTGTGCACCTTAACATAGGCCAAAAGGCTAAGTTGAGGGTGGCTGGTGTAAAGGGTGAAACAGAAAAATAAGGAGGGGAGTTCGTGATACAGAGAAAAAGGAAAAAATCATGTACTGGGTGCAAGAAAAATAAGTGATGTCTTAGTTGTGAGCTTAAAAGAAAAATGAAGTGTAAAAAGAAGGCAAAAAGCTGAAAAATAAGAAGAACCCAGAAAATCTTGGAATAGGAAAAAGGAAGAATGAGTTGAAAATAATAGAGTTGGTAAGGCAAAGTGTAGAAGAATTCACTGTCAAGGAGGGCCTTTAGACACTATGCTGTGAAAATACCATACCAAAGCCCCTTAAGCTTACGTTACAAGAATAGAATCCTAAAGTGATCCTTGTCAAGTTAGTTGAATATCTTAGTCATGAGTATAGGGGCAAGCCTATGGAATTAGGCATGATACATGAATATTGTTTGGGAGAGTGAGTGGTTTTGTATAGTCCCAAGGTCATACATGAAAACATCATTGAGTGTCAGAAATGGGACTTCATTTTGTGAGGGAACTTGCATTGCATTGTTAACATTAGAAATGTTTAGTGATCATGGATTGTTGATAGTACCTCACTTGTCATAGTTTGGTTGTCACATGCACTGATCTGTATTGATATTTCTAGATAGTTATGTGATCATGTTTTTATAAGTTGGTATGCATATCTGAGTTTATGATTTATGTGATGTATGCCATCAGGTTGAGGTTTTTGTGTTACTGTATTATCTATGTAGATTGAGTCCGTAACTTGAGGACAAGCAACAATTTTAAGTTGAGGTATTGATGTGTTGTCAAAATAAAACACTTCTGATGCTTAAAACTTGGAATTTTATGTGTTCTCAATGTGATGTTAATTGGTTTTGTGTATTTTTGTGTTATATTGCAGGATTACAGGTTTGTCCTTGATTTGGGGAAGGAGTGCAGAAGTTGCTAAATTTCACTGCTATACGAGACCCCTTTATGGGCTATAGTTCATTCTACAGATCGTAAAGTGGTTTTGTGAACAACTACAATAAGGGGCTATTTTTTTTAAAGTAGATTCTGCAAACATGCAAATGAGTGGTGGATTGATTCATGAGTCGTACAAAATGGTTTATGCCTTGAGGATTAGAAAGTGAGACTTTCTAAACATTCATCAGACAAAACTCCCTTATGGGGTTGTAAACTTCTTTATGAATCGTAGAGGGGTTTCATAGAGTAGAAGTCTAAATTTCTAGCAGCTGTGTACGAGACCCCGATTACGGATGCAATATGGCTCGTATACCCCTTTCATATGGCATGTCAACTAGTTCTCCTATTCTATTTAGGACTTTTATTTTACTTATTATAAATATGTTTTTGAAGTTATCTTCTAGAAGTTTTTGCCTAGTACTCAGAAAGATCAGTAATTAGAAAGAGAAAATAGTGGGAATACTTTGGAGAGTCCTTGAGAGCACTTGTGTTTGAATTTCATCTTGAAACTTGTGATTCATATTGAAGTTGGATTTGCTAGTTCTTAATTCTATTATGTAAGTGTTCAATATATTTTCTCAATCCATAATTCTTGCATCGACACAAAGCATGAGTAGAAAAATCCACAATTATGGTTATGGGAACCATGAAGAACTAACAAAGTAAAATCAAATAATTCATAATTTTTGGAAGGTGTGTATGCATGTATTAATTAACTCTCTTCATTTTGCATGTTTTCTGATCGTGACTAATATTAAAACCTACCTAGTGTTACTGACTGGACCAAGGTAGTCATGAATAGGAAAAGATATTAATTAATAGGATTTGATTGATATGTTCTCGTCTAATCAACCAAATAGGGCCAATGGGTGATTGTGTTGGGAATAATAGGTAAGTGTTAGTAATGCACACATGGATATGGGCCAAGTTGTATAGTGAAATACACCTCTCACCTTTGACCAAAGGGCTTGGTGAACTTAAGTTACCATCCTACATGCTACACACTAAAAAAGGATTAGGTTATCCAATGATACTATGTTGGGGAATCATGGGGAACACAATACCCTAGTTAACCACTCGAATTGCAGTCATTGAATTCTCTTGAGTCTATTTATTCTCTATGGGTTCGATCCTAACCTTTGTTAGGTTCTATATCTTGACAGCAATCGCTTTATCCTAAAAAACAATGTGTTACTTGGGCTACATCATAAGTCGATTAAACTAATTTAAAACTCAAAATACAAAAACAACCCTTGGTAACTCCAAAAATTATTACGAGATCATTTTCAACATTAGTTTCACCATCCGAAATTACTGGAACATTTGGAATTCTGGTTTGAGCCTCCGAACTCTAAATGTTGACCAACGTCAATCTTTTATTCCAAAAATGACAAAATGCAACCTTAGGCCTTAAAACATCATTTTAACTCTGAATCTAGTTCTGCAACTTCGTTTAGTTTAATTTGGATGTTGAGGAGCTAATGGACCTAACACATCTCTGACTCAACACATAAAACTCAGAATGATATAACAACTCATTTTTTTCAATAACTTAAATCTCCGAAAAGGACAAAACTCATATTTTCAACTTTTAAAACTCAAGATTCCACTTCTAACTATTCAAATAGTTCAAAATAAGTCCAATGCAATTTATGAAGGGCAAAACAATAATTTTCATAGATAAGGCCAAAAGACCAACTAGGTCATTACATTTTAGACTTTGAGACTATTGAGGTGTCATACAACTACAGTGATATTATGCAAGCAACCTCATGGTCAAGAGAGAGATCCGAGGGATTTCACTATTCCTTATACCATTGGGCTATTTCAATTTGCAAAGGCATTGTGTGATTTTGGTGATAGTATCAATTTAATGCCTTATGCCATTTTAAAACAACCTAGGCTAGGGAAATCTACACCAACCATAATGCTCTCCTCGTAGCAGACCATACTATCAAATGGCTCGTTGGGATTTATATGATATGTTGGTGAAGGTTGATAGATTTATTTTTTTAGCTAATTTTGTGATTTTTGATTGTGAAGTGGATGTTGAAGTCCTATCATTATTATTAGACCATTTTTAGCTACCAGGTGAGATCTAGTATATGTTGAGTGTAGGGAGTTGCAATTGCGAGTGAATGGTGAAGAAGTAACTTTTAGTGTTTTCAAACCCATGAGGCAATTGAATGACCTTCAGTCTCTCTTTCATTGACGTTGTAGATGATATAATTGCTAGTGCGAGTGATGTGATAATTCTTGGTAAATAATTAGCTGCAGTGTTATTGAATTGTTATGATAAAGAGATTGAGAATTATGATGAAATGGTTGTAGTATTGTTAGACTTAGCGTCACATTTAAAGACTTCTCCAAAGCATGATCTTGATTTGAAGAACTGGGAATCACCTCTTATAAAGCCATCTATTGATGAACTACTAAAACTGAGCTAAAAATTCTTTCCCCTTATCTTCTCTATGCTTTATAGGGTGGAAACAAAATATTATTGGTTATTATTGCAGCTGATCTTCTTGATTGGCAAGTTGAAGCTCTAGTTGATGTGCAGAAAATGTTTTTCAAGGTTGTTGGGTGGACAATTATGGATATTATGGGTACTTCATCATGTCTTTTTACCCACAAAACTAAGGTTGTTGATGACTGCAAGTCTAGTGTACAACACCTAAAGAGGTTGAACCCTCTTATGCAAAAAGTTGTTAAAAAAGAAATTACCAAGTGGCTTGATGTCGGGGTTATCTAACCCATTTTGGATAGTAATTAAGTCAGCATTGTACAATTTGTGACAAACAAAGGGGGCATGACTGTTGTTCCTAATGAGAAAGGTGATCTAAACTCAACACATTCGGTTATTTGATGGCATATTTGTATGGATTACCAGAAGTTGAATGTCGCAACTGAGAAAGACCATTTTACTACGTCATTTATGGATCAAATGCTTTTGTTTAGTAGGTATATGATAGTATTGCTTTTATGGTGGGTATTATGGTTATAATTAGATTTCTCTAGCCCTTGAAGATCAAGAGAAAACTACCTTCATATGCCCATATTATACCTTTGTATTTTGGAGAATGTTGTTTGGCTTAAGCAATGCACCTGCTACTAACGTTGTATGCTATCTATTTTTATTGATATGGTTGAAGACACTATGGAGGTATTTATGGATGATACTTCAGTTATGGGTGACATATTTGAATCTTCCCTTAAGAATGTTAGAAAAATTTTGCAAAGGTGTGTTAATTCTAATCTTGTCCTTAAATGGAAAAAATGCCACTTCATGGTGAAGGAGGGCATTGTATTGGGTCATAAGATTTTAGTTATAATTATTCAGGTTAGTCAAGCAAGAGTAAAGGTAATTGCCTTGTTGTCTCTGCCTATCTCTATCAAAGGTGTTTGTAGTTTCTTAGGTTAATGGAGGTTTATCAAATATATCTCCAAAATTGCACAAATATTATGCAAGTTGCTTGAAGAGGATGTTGTAGTTTTGTGTGTTGATGCTTGTATGAAGGCTATAGAATATTTGAAGGAAAAACTTATTTCAGCATCTATTATTCTTGCAACTACTTGGAATTTTCCGTTTGAATTAATGTGTGATGGTAGTAGTGTATCTTTGAATGTTGTTTTGCATTAGAAAAAGGACAAGTTATTCCACCCTTTTTATTGTGCAAGTAAGACACTAGATTTGGCTCAAAAGAATTACATCATCATTGAACAAGAATTATTGGTTGTGGTGTACACGTTTGAAAGTTTAGCGATTATCTCTTGGGCACTAAAGTGATTGATCATATGGATCATGCAATAGTAAGGTACTTGATCACTAAGAAAGACATAAATCCTAGACATACTCGTTGTGTGGACTGAAAGGACTATGAGAACTAAGTAGATGATCATTTATCCAGGATTGAGTCAAATAAAGAAGTGGCTGATGAGAATAACCTTGCTGATGCATTTCCAATCTTTGTATACTAATGTTACTAACTATGTGGTTTGCAGGATCATTCCTGGTATTTTAAAACCATATCAAGTGAAGCAATTTATCTTTGATGCCAAGAAGTATTATTAGGATGAACCTCATTTATTTCTGAAGTGTGCTAATAATTTTATAAGGTGTGTGTCCAAAAAAGGAAACACAAGCTATTCTTGATGTTAGTCATGGATCTCTGGTGGGAGGTCATCATGGTGGTGTTTGAGTAGCAGTAAAGGTGCTTCAATGTGGTTATTATTAGCTCACTCTATATCATGACGTAATACCATGGCAAAGCGGTGTGTCAAATTCCAAAAACAAGGTAATATCTCCCGTAGGCATAAATTGCCTCTTACTCTTATTTTGGAAGTTGAATTGTTTGATATATGGGGCAGTGATTTTATAGAACCATTTGTGTGTTTATACGGGAACAAATTTATCTTGGTGGATGCAAACTATGTATCAAATGGGTGGAAGCAATAACATTACCTCAAAATGATAAGCGTAGTGTTCATTTTCATATGAAATGTATCTTCACAAGATTTGGCACACAGAGGGCTATTATTAGTGATGGGGGTTCTCATTTCTATAATCAAGTGTTCACATCTTTGTTGAGTAAGTAAGGGATTAGGCACAAGGTGGAAACACCTTATCATCCCCAAACAAATGGACAAGTTGAAATCACCAATCAGAAAATTAAGAATATTTTGGCCAAGATCGTAAATGTTGGTAGACTTGATTGGATATGGAAGTTGGATGATGCTTTTTGGGCATATCGTACAACTTTTGAAAAACCTATTAGAATGTCTCCATATCATCTAGTGTTTGGTAATTCTTTCCATCTACCCTTTGAGCTTAAGCAAAAGCTTCTTAGGCTTTAAGAGCTATTAATCTAAATTGGGGAAGGTGCTTCGGGAGATAGTGTTGATCAATTCCATGCCTTTAAAGAATTTCACCGATTTGCTTATGAAAGTTCAACTCTATGCAAGGACAAGTTCAAGAAGTAGCATGATGCTAAAATCTTACACCTAGAGTTTAGATTTGGTGATATGGTATTGTTCTTTAATTTTCAATTGTAACTCTTCTTGGGAAAGCATAAGTCCAAGTGGTTAGGTCCTTTCAAAGTGGTCTATGTTTTTGGGAATGTTATTATTCGACTTGAAACAAGGATAAGTAGAGATTCAAAGTCAATGGGAAAAGGTTGAAGATTTACTTGGGTGTTGCTTCGAGAGTGGCTATGATAGATGTGGTTTACTTAGTTAGTACTTGAAAGCATGGGAACTTTGTGCCACAAGGTTAAATAAGGCACTTTTTGGGAGGCAACCTATCGTTTTCATGGGTTTTAAGTAATATGTGTTGAATGTGCAAGTTGACAAGGAGAAACATACAGTAAACGAAGATCGACGAGGTACATTTCAAGTTGGCGACTGGTCAATCCATTATGGTGAGGTATCTGAGCTCGCCTTTTAGGAGTCTAAAATGTCCCCATGGATACTAGAAGGATTGGATAGCAACTCACCTTTAGGATATTCACCGAATATCTTCTGGGAAGGTGATTCGTCATGCTGATTTAGACTGCAAATTGGGATACAACACTTAAGAGAAGGACGAACTGAAGTAGGATTTTGTATCTTGCTAAAGGCCTTTGTGGATCCCAGTCTCACTCTCAAGCCTACCTCAGGACAAAATGGGTGAGTTGATTCTTAATGGCCGACTCACCAATTCAATCAACAATGTTAGTCACCTAGCCGAACTGAATTGGCTGGTTTAAGGTAGGGGGTCAGTCTTTGTTTAACAGACCTCCACCCTACCCATCAAATATTTTGTGTTTCCCTAAATTTTCTCTCTTCTCCTTAACCCTTCATATTCTGCAGCTTAGTTCTTCGATTTTAGCTAGCTTTTCACATGATTTCTTGCGGATTTCAATTTTTAGAAACTTCAACTTTTAACACTTGCTCTTGCTTGCTATAGAGGTTAGTTTTCTTTTAAGTTTATTTTATTCCATTATTTGTCATTATTAGTGAAGTTCATACTCAACTATGCTTGTGAATGATTGGTTAGTGTATTGACTGTTGATCGGCTGTTAAAATTAGTCTTTGTTCTTCTTGAAACCCTAGAACTATGTTTAGTATGTGAGTTTGTTTCCTGCATTTGGTCTTAAATGCTTAATAGGTATACTTGGGTTTGAGTTTAACTGCTCAAAAATATTGATGGATACTTTCCTTTGATATAGGTTTGCGTATATTATGGAGATCATAGATAATTTGATCTAAAATTATCTATGATGGATGTTTGAAATTATCGATCATGGATTTAATTTGATGATTTGGTAAATGGATTATTATTGGACTAGTATAGTGTACTAAATTCAAATCATTTTCCCGATGACGGATTAGAGATGACTTTATTATCGGTGACTCGCCCTTTGAGGTGCTAGCTCTCATTTCCTGGCTTTCTCAGGTCTTGAAGTTTTTGGATCACTTGGCGAGCTACTGTAGCTTCTCTGAGTTAATTCGACGACTCTCTTAAATCCCCCTGACCTGTTATGCCTGCATATTTATGAAACTTACTAGATGATTTGGTGAGGTTTTTCCATCTCGTCAATTGGATTTGGCAACTTGCATTTTGGGTTTGGTTCTTGCCAACTTTTCCCATCTCATGTTATAAACTTTTGGGATAGGTTGGTGAGCATGACTTTTCTTGGCAAATCAATTTGGCAACTGACCAACCTAGTTAGCGAGATACAATATTAGTTTTTTCCTATGTGATTTTTTAATCCATTTTTAATCCAATTTACACTAAATATTCACCTAATCGTCTCTCATGGTATGGTTTCGCAGATATTTCTATACCCAAGTAGCTAGTACGATGATTAATATATGGGATCAAGGTTCGACGTTGAAAAGAATTGGGTGGCATTATCACAGAGTTTGGGTCCACATAGGTTACATCACATAGACAAAAGCACACAAGGGAGTCTGAGGTGGATAAAGGAAAGGGAAAATGGCCCATGGTTGAGACATAACATTTAGATTTGGACTCTAACTTGATCGAGGTACATTAGACAGATGATAATTAGTCCAAGAAAGAATAAAAATCCACCCTAGCACATGCACCAGAGGCACCACTGCCACAACTCAATGTAGACATCCCTCAGCCCTTGGAATTGACATGTATAGAGATGTATTCCAAGTCAATCCATGTCCTGCTAGTTGATTTACCACTATGAATAGTGCCGGTTATTGCCCTGTGATTTATGAATTACATTAAAGCCACAGGTTTGTATACATGTCTTTAGGAGAGGTGGCCATTAACTAATAGGGTTATCGAACAGTGTCTTAAAATTCGACAATCTATTAAATTTCACTAGTTTGATTTATTCATTAGGCTGCGCACGCCATATATTCCTTCTTCAGTTCAAGAGTTCTATAAATCTACATAGTACAACTCTCGAAACGCAAAAATGGGGTGCCACCAAAGCCATTCTACATTGTTGAGGTTTAAGGAAAAGAAGTACAATGTGGGCCATCCAACAATTATGAGGTCCTAAGCTAGACAGTTTTGGATTGTGATAGCTTCTAGGCCAAATTAGCCAGGCATTTGAATTAGCTGTAAGGTTTTCTCGCACCTCTATTGGCTAATCCCATACCCGCGTGGACTGGAGAGGGAGTTTTTATTGAGAAGCAAAACATCAACATTGTCACTAACTAATGCTTCAGATTTATTAATAACACATTAGTGCGATCATAGAATGAGTCCATTATTTGTCATCCAAAGGCTTCTCTGCTGGGTTGTATCATTGATGGGTGCAATTAAATTTGGGTGATATTCTCATAGATATTTATGACGGTGAGGTAGTAGAAGACCATGTTACCATTTCCTATCCTCATTACCTAGTTATGTGTGTTGCTTAGGGTCCCATTTATTGAGGCCATTGATGTTTAGGTTACCCTAGCCACTTCGAGTGATATTTATGGAACTGATGCATATTATTTGACAAATGTGGAGGCTAGGAAGAGGCTGCCTCTTGAGGATACTAAATCTATCATCGATCCAACTACACTTGAGACTGAGCCACAAATCTCAAAGACACCATCCATTATGCCTTCGAATACAGCCCTGACTAGTCCATCCACCACAGTGTCTACCTGTATAGCTACACTACCTACATCTTTGGTGCCTCTTATATCTACTAGTTCTAGGCCATCCTTGACAGGTCATGATTTACCTGATAGGTGGTCTTATCTATTCCACTTACGTTTGTACCTCCAGCCTTGAGTCTTGAGTATCTAGTATGATTGTGTAGGCTATTGTAGTTAGCTATTAATCTATTACAGATGGAGTTTGCTGATCATCACCAACTCTTATTTGAATTTGGTTTGAGGATGGATTGCCTTACATGCTGCATCAAGGAGCTGGAGAAGTCCTCGACTAGTTCTGTTGCAATTACATCCCTTAGGGTTGATGTGACATCCCTTTGGAGGGATGTATATAAGCTACATGCCATGGATATATCCATGCTTTGGGGTGTGTTAAGGTTCCACCTGGGTCATCGGTTCCACTAGTCAGTAACCCACATTAGCTTTTTCCTTTAATTTCTGTAGTTGTTAGCGGTAGTAGGTATTGGGTAGTAAGGCTAAGGATGATGTCTTACTTGTGATAACCGATAAGAAGGATTTTGACAAACCAAAGCATGCACAAGAGGATACATATGTAGGTCCCGAAATTTGGAGGATGCATAGCTTTAGACCACTTTTGCTTGTTCATTTGAAAATATGCCAATCAGCCTATTGTTGTTGATCCTATTTTGAACACTATTTCCCTTGAAACTACTATGCAGCGTGATTCTCCACCCTTCAGACTTAGCTTCAGAGAGGCATTCTTACTCTTATATTTTGCATTTTATTATTTTTATTATATTTTTATTTTTAGCATTGAGGACACTGCTATTATTTTTAGTGCATGTGGTGGTTAGTGCCTAACAAATTTGCTTGCATATATTTGTTTACATTCATCACTTTTAGTCTGTATATATATATTAGTTTTTTAGTTGTGGTTTATCTCATTTATCAGTTTTATTGTTTACCTTTGGGATCTTATTGTTGTGGGTTGTGTTGATAGATGATGTCCTATGATTGACTGAGTGATGACATTCTTAATGGTAAATCATCGATTGGTTGTGATATTTGATAGTCATTCATGGTGAAGTCTAAATAACTGCTTATTTAATATTGACCTTATGGGTTTCAAAAATGTGCACAAAATGTTTTTATGTTCTCTTATACATCTGAGTGTCAATCATAATCAATATTGATGTCTTGAATTGTGCTTGTGCTAAACAATATGCTAAGGTTGTTCTAATGAGGTACTATGTGTTGCATAAGCCATGTGTCGACTCATAACATTTTTTTGTGACTAAGTATGCTACCTATTTTGAGTCTTGCGATGATCATTGCACTTGAGAAAACACAATTGGTTAAATAATGGTGATAATTATGTTTGCAAGTCATGTGTAGTGTGCTTTACTTTGAAAAATGCTTGATGAAACTCGAAACTTGCTCGGTTGGTCCAATCAATTGATATTTATGCAGGAAAGAAAGGATCTTAGGCATTTTCTTTGAGTGAGAACCACAAATTGTATCATGACCATCATTTTGGTGTTTTGTCCCTATGATATTGTGATTATAGTTTGGCACCATTTAAGCTTAACCTATCCTTATTATGGAACTTGAACCAAAATTTAAACCCAATTTGTGGTACAAAAATACTCTTGTTTCCCTACCTATATCCTTCTTAGTCCATTGGCTTGGTATAAAAGTTCATCTTTAGGCCAAAAACCTATGGTGGGGGTGTGGCAGCTGAAGAACAAACAAAATCGAGTGTAAAGCTAATAAAACTTGTTCCTAGGAATGTCAAATTGGTCTAGAAAAGTCTTGAACACCTCCCTTCTATTTAAAAAAATTGGAAAAGAGAGGCTTTGTTTTCTTAGGCATATGTTTGGCATAGTTGTTGCTGTCAATAAAAATGAGGTGTTCGAAAGTATTGTGAAGGATTGAAAGAATTGGTGTAAACAGAGTAAAGTTGATTTACTGAATCAAAGAAATAAAAGTGTGATATGGAGTCATAAGTTACGAACGTTGAGTCACGATCCCATAATCTTAGCTAAATCTTTGCACTTAGCCCTATTACAAGCCCTAAAGCTCTTTCTGATCCTTCATGAACTAATTGACAGGTTGATTGGAAGAGAAGGGCAAGTCCATGAGGGGATGTTGGGCATGTTTTCTTACATTAGGGAGTGTGAGTGTTGATTGTAATTCTCATGCTTGTTTTGACATCAAATTTGTGAGATAGTGGAATCTTTGTTGGAGTGAGGGTGACATCACACCTTTGTTAAACATGAATTCACCACTAAGGTATGTTTTTGTTAGTAAGAGCTCAAAGTGGCAAATACTAGTCTTAGATTGAGGCTCGGAGTTTATCATTGATGCTTTCCATGATTAGAAAGCCTTTCATAGTGTAACGCCTTACATGTTGAAAATAATGTAAAGTGCAACGGATAAAGAAATCAAGAAATTTGAAAGGCAATGTATGAGCCAAATCGACGGCTCGTGGTTCAATTTATGACCCATAGACTAGGCTCTTGCATTGGGGGTACAAGGGTGAAAAATTTATCAAGTGTAAGTGGAGTTTATGAAGAGGGTTGATCATCAATAAATAGTACTATGGACCGTGCTTTATGCTCATGCTTCAAGGGTGCAATTTCCAATATCCTAAGATTGGGGACCATTAATGTACTAATGGAGTTTACAAGTCGTGAAGGTTTATATAAGCTCTAGTTAGTGGTCACATAATGATAGTCTAAGTTGGTGGAAAATTGGTTTTTGAAGTTCACAGTACTATTGGCTCATGTACGAGTCATAAATTGGATTATAGATTTTTTTTTCACAAACTTTCCTGATAGTTCCAAATTTCAGTGGGATGAGACACAATTCAACAACACGTGGTCTGGATTATGACCTACAATTGGGGGTTCGTGGTTTGGCAGATTTTATAAGGGGCATTTCTTTTACCTTTCCTTATATCTTACACACCTCTTTCGCTATTACTCCTCAAACTCATTTCATTTCCCCCCATTCTAACAATAACATATGTATAGAATCCTCCAAGACTTCTCTAAGTCCCAAGTGTAGAAAGGAAGCTAGAGTTTTGGAATTTCTTGCATCTTTTTCATATTTCCTTCACCAAATCACAACAAGGTATGTGGGTTTGATTTGTGGGGACCTTCCCTCCACAAAGCTCATGTTTCCTAATGAATATTGTGGAATTTCATTAAAATGCATTAAATCATAAGTTTCATGATGCATTCCTAGTTATATGAAGTACACAAATACCATGTCATGATTTATGATGATTATTAGGTTGAAATTCTTATTTTCTCTAACTAAGGTTCTTTTACAGACATGGTGGATTGTTTGAAATACTTTTTTAAATTAGCATAATCTATCTCATTTATGTATGTTACTTTCTAAATTCATGATTTCAAGCATACGAGCATGAATCCACCATGTTTTGAACTAAGATTACATGGTGAATTAAGAGAAAAGGTTTTCACTTGTGGTATGTAATTAAGTTCATGAATGGTAAGGGCTACTTATTATGCTATGAATGTTTAGGATTTCTATGAAATTTATGCAAGATTATGATACCCTTTTATTGCTATTATGATACACCCTCTTCTGAAAGGAAACTGCTCATATGAAGAGGTTAGGGATTTTAATAAGCTACTCTTATCACGATTCTATGGTTCTCAAGTCTATATATGTCGTGGTTATGCTTATGTTTACACATTCTGTGGGACTAGACTGAGCACTGAATAGGATTTAGGGTGAGGGACTGTCCACAAAGATCCTTATATAAATCCTTATTTCTCATAACTGTAACGTCCTCATGTTTATAGTCCTGGGAAACTAGGAATTGTGATTTTTGCTGATAGGTTGATCTTACGAGCTACTCTATGGCCCTTATATGCAATCACGAGTCGTAGGTTCCCTCATCTAAAGTGCCCAATGAAATTACAAAATTGAAGAAATTCTAGAAGTTAATTTACAAGTTAGGAGATGGTCACCATATAAGAAACCACAACCCATTAATAAGTCACATAGTTGGAGCCCTAAGGAACCAAAAATTTGTCTAAGTCTGGAATCTTACTACGAATGTTTCTATGACCCGTATATTCATCCATAAGTCATGTTGCATGTGGGTCTGAAGCTGCAATTCCAGTAGCTGAACTTTTATGGCACCCCTAACCTATGAGGAAAGATATGAGCCATAAGTTGATCCACAACCCGTAGAAGGGGTTTCTTGGACGACTCTGACAATATTTAATAAAGGGTTTTTTTTTTAACTTTTTCAATCCATCTAAGTCCTAAGCTATATCGTTTTGGCTACTCTATCTACCCTTAACCTCTATAAGTCCAATTCCTGACTCATTTAAAGACTTTAATTCCCAAATTTCTCTCAAGGGTTTCTAATATCTCTCTTTTTATGTCAAGGATTCCATTGAAGCTAAAGCTTGAAGGTTTGACTAAGGATTTCTAGACTTTTCTTTCTCAATTTTATGGATTCTACTTGAGTTATGAAGGAATTCATTCATGGGTCAGTTCCATTCATGAAGCCAAATCCAAAACATTCTTTTATCAATATTTTATGATGATTTCTTATGGGCCTTTAAATTATTCCTAATGCATGGGTTATGATTCCTATATGATGATTATGACTAATTATGCATGAATTATGATGAAATTCATGATATATATGATATTCAAGCAAAAGTATGTGATCTTAAAGTTTGCATGATTAGGGCTTAATAACTTGATGTGGGTTCCTTTGTTAATCATCTAATTTGATTTTAATTGCACGTGTTCTCTAAGAAACCTACTAAATTGTATGATTTGGATTCAAATGTCTATTAGCCCACACTTTGACTGCTTTCCTATGATAAAGCTATATATTTTTATGCCTATGATCTCAAGTATGAAAAAAATATTCTAAATGATGATGATGATGTTATGAAAGCTATGATGATGCTATGATAAAGGATGATGAAAACCCTAATATTTATGATGATGTTAAGGTGGGAATGTCTACCCACACTATGATGAAAGCAAGTAGATAAACTATTCTTATGATATATTGTTTTATGAAAAACTATGTTGACTATTTTGAAAGCTATGAGAGTATGATTTTAATGAAGTACGATCTATGTTGAAAGCTATGTATATGCATGATTTATGTATTCTGTGGGATATGATTTGGCACCAAGTGACTTATGTGAGAGGGACTATCTCCAATGGTCCTTATATAAATCTTTAAGTCACATAACTATGTGCCATCATAGGAATTATGTTTATGTTTTGTGCCATGAAGGTGTGCTATTGGATCTAATTAGTTTAAATGATGGACACTTACCGTGACAGAATAGAGCCTAAAGGGTGGGTGCAAATGATGGTTCTCACTATACTAGGATAGAGCCTATAGGGTGGAATCGAGTTTACCTTGGAAAAATAAACTCCTCTTACCTTGATGTAGAGTGAACATCGAGATTTCATATAATAGTCTACATGGTGTTGTGTATGCCAGTTATGTTGTTATTCACACATATGTATTCTAAGGTTAAGAACTGATTTGTGATGGTTCTTCTCATCATTATTTAAATTGCATGCTCATACATATTGTGTCCTTATCCTACTGATCATGATTATGTATATTGATATTATTGTGATGTCCGTTGACTCATGGCATAACTACATATTTAGTGCATTCTATGTGCTAATGCCTGCTTCTTTACCTACATGAACTAACCATGTGGGAAGAGACGATGATGAGATTATTCCATTTGGAGTCTAGATTCAGATCTTGAGGTTGAAGATTTATTGCTAAGTTCCTATACCATTTTCCTAAATGCTACATAGCCTCATATTCATAGTTGTAGCATGCTTCATAACCATAAACAAGACTTTATGTGATATGGTATGGTGGATTTTCAACGACCATATATAAACCTAGCACTTTGATACCAAGCTTGTCACCACCTGAGCCTATGAAGGACCCGGAGATACCCTATAACATCATCATAGCATTTATTACGTACATCATTGGTAAGAGAATATAAACCAATAATCACAAAGTAGTTCTAAGGTATTATGACTTAGGTCGCACTCTATGGAGTAAAAGACTAAGGAATTTCAACTGTTCAATCAGAATAAATAATTCTAAGGAAAAGGGTCATGGGACACACTCTATGCAAAGTTGGGCCTTAGGAATTTCACCATCGTACTAATAGTGCTATAAGCAACAAAAAGCATGGGAGAGGGACTAAGAAAAATTCATCACAGATACAAGATTTGTCGCATACATATATAGCATACTATCCAACAATATCTCTAAGTCATTGATACATCAGGGCCAAGACAAGTCCCAATCTTACCCTCAAAGAGGAGTAGTAAAAGTGTCAATGTATTAACATAATAACACTAAATAGAAGATGGCTATCGCCTTACAACTAGAGAAGTGACCATAAACAAAGTCTTCACGACTCGAACTAGCCATGAGAAGGTGGATAGGAAGGAGCTCTAGTCCTTACATGGTTAAATCATGTAGGCAAAAACATTCGTTATTATTATGAAATGTACTATGTACGTGGGATGGAATATAACAAGGAAATCATGCATCAATATGGCCAAGATGCATAATTCTATCAAAGGTGATAAACTTATATGAAATGAATGATCAATGCCTTATCTAAAACATACATAAAAGTATATAATTTTATAGCATACCATATGCATATGTGGTTTCCTTAACCAACACTAAGACCATGTAAGATACTACACAAAATCTCGATGTTGCCTCCCTATCAGAAAAGGAGTATCTTACTTTCCAAGGTAGACTATACCCTCACCTTACAACCTTGCCTTTTCTATGGATGTCATAAACGTAGAGCTATAGGTGGATCCTCTAGTTAATAAATAATCCTATGGTGGCACATAGTTATTGTCATGACCCGAACATAGTACCTAGCCATGATCGGATGAATGTGACACCCAAAGGCATCCCATCCAAGCCTCGTCTTCATATGGTAAGCATTCACAAGGTAAAATAAGCATACAAGAGAATAAGCAATACGAGGTACATAAAATGTAAGGGTATCATAGTTCTATAAGGAAATGTAGATCAATCGATTACGGTCCAATTCATGCCTCTATACTATAGATCTTGGCATGGAGTTGCACATAGTTTATTAGTTCACCCTTAAGACATATATCAAAGGATAAAAGTGCTAAAGTCTCATAGAATGTGCATTGACTATCGACAACTCAATAGGGTCACAATCAACAATAGATATCTTCCTCCAAGGATTGATGACTTGTTTGACCAATTGCAAGGGGCTAGCCTCTTCTCTAAGATTGATCTTCGGTTCGAGTATCACCATGCGAGGGTGAGGGAATATGATATTCCTAAGATGGCTTTCTGGACTAGATATGGTCATTGTGAGTTTATGGTTATGTCCTTTTGGTTGACCAATATATCGGCCATCTCCATGGACGTAATAAATAAGGTCTTCAAACCTTACCTTTCCTTTGTTGTGGTCTTCATTGATGATATTTTCATCTATTCACATAGTTTGGAGGAGTATATGGGGCCTTTGAGGATTCTGTTGCAAAGGTTGAGGGAGGAGAAATTGTATGCCACATATAACAAGTGTGGTTTTTTGTTGAAGGAGGTTGCATTCTTGGGTGTGGTGTCGGGGGATGGTATAAAAGTGGATCCTAACAAAACCGATCTGATTAGAAATTGGCCTAGACCATTGACACCGTCGGATATTAGGAGCTTCTTGGGCCTAGTGGGTTATTACAGAAGGTTTGTGAATGGGTTCTCCTCCATTAGTTCCCCTATGACAGACTCAAATAAAGGTCAAATTTGTATGGACAGATGAATATGACAGGAGCTTTCAAACATTGAAGGACAAGCTTGTGTCCGCTCCTACATTGTCAGTACTAGATGGGCTTGAGGGATTTGTGGTGTATTGTGATACTTCAGGGGTTAGTTTGGGTTGTGTGTTGATGCACAATGGTAAGGTCATAGCTTATGCTTCTAGACAACTCAAGGTACAAGGAACTACCCTACCGATGATCTAGAGTCAGCCTTCGTTGTGTTTACATTAAAGATTTGGCATCACTACTTGTATGGAGTGCATGTAGATGTGTTCACCAATCATAAGAGCCTCCAATATGTCTTCACTCAAAAAGATCTCAACTTGAGGCAAAGGATATAGTTGGAACTTCTTAAAGACTGTGATATGAGTGTCCATTATCATCTAGGTAAGGAAAATATGGAGGCAGATACATTTAATGGGGTGTCTAGGGGTAGCTTAGCCCATATTGATGGTGGTGAAAAGGAGATGGATAGGGAGGTGCATCAATTGGCTAGATTAGGGGTTAGATTAGAAGAGGATGGTGATGGTAGTGTTGTGGTTATTGATGGGTCTAAGTCTTCTTTGGTTGATGAGGTGATAGCAAAGCAAGATCTTGACTACTCCTTTCTTGAACTGAAGGCCTTAGTGAAAGAGGGCAAAGTAGAGGTTTTCTTTCAAGGGGGAGATGGTGTCCTTAGGTACCAAGGTAGGTTGTATGTGCCTTGTGTTGATGGTTTGAGGGTAATGATCCTTGATGAGGCCTATAATTCTTCTTATTCCACCCCGGTTCCACTAATATGTATAGAGACTTGAGGGATGTGTACTGGTGTGGAGGCATGAAGAGGGATATTGCAAAATTCATTTTTGATTGCAATAGTTGCCAACAAGTCAAAGCCGAACATCAAAGGCCGAGTGGCCTAACCCAAGACATAGAGATTCCCAGTTGGAATTGCGAGGTGATTAATATGGATTTTGTGGTTGGGTTTCCCAAGACTAGAAAAGGTTTTGATTCCATTTGGGTTGTAGTTGATAGGATGACAAAATTAGCTCACTTTCTATCGATCAAAGACCACATATGGGGCTAAAGAGTATGCAAGGTTATACATCCATGAGTTAGTGAGGTTACATGGAGTTCCTTTGTCCAACATATCTGATTGTGGTTCACAAATCACTTCATACTTTTGGAGGTCTTTTCGAAGGGTTCTTGGTATAAAAGTTCACCTTAGTACGGCCTTTCACCCTCAAAAGGATATCCAAGCCGAAAGGACAATTCAAAGCCTTGAAGATATGCTTAGGGCATGTGTATTGGAATAGAGGGGTAGTTGGGATTACCATCTTCCTTTGATTGAGTTTTCCTACAACAATAGCTACTACTGTAGCATAGGTATTGCTCCTTTTGAGGCTATTTATAGGAGACATTGTAGATCACCATTTGGTTGGTTTGAGGTTGCAGAGTTTGCTTTATTGGGAACAGATCTGGTTATGGAGGCTCTTAAGAAGGTTAGGATGATTAGGGAGAGATTGAAGGCAACAAAAAGTCGTCAAAAATACTATGTCGATGTGAGAAGAATAGACCTTTGATTCAAAGTGGGTGATTGGGTTTATTTGAAGGTTTCTCCAAGGAAAGTTGTGGTCCGTTTTGGTTAAAAAAGGGATGTTGAGTCCAAGATATGTTGGTCCTTATGCGGTCTTGAAGAGGGTTGGCAAGATAGCTTATGAATTGAAGTTGCCTAGTGAACTGAATTTGCTTTATCCGGTGTTCCATGTCTCTATGTTGAGAAAATATGTTGGTGATCCTAATGCCATTGTGCATCTTGATGTTGTGGGTGTTGTTGAGGATAACTTGACTTATGAGGAGACTCTGATTCAAATTTTAGATAGGCAAGTGAAGAGATTGAGGAATAAGGAGGTGGAATCTGTTAAGGTCCTTTAGAGGAACCAACAAATTGAGAGTGCTGCTTGGGAGGCCGAGGTGGACAAGCAAAAGAGGTATCCTCATCTTTTCCACTTCACTCAAGCCTAAGGTACTATTCTAATTCCCCTATGTGATTACAAGTCTTACGTTTCAGCCCCAATGTTATTCATATGCATTCATGTTTAAGTTGAAAAGTTTATGATGATTTTACACTTATGTTGAGATTTTGAAAATGGTGTTTTAAATGTAATGTTGCATTCTTGTTGGGGCTGATTTGTTCATGATTACTTTTGTCTTGTACTTCTCTTTTACATTTGGGGATGAATGTTCCTAAGGGAGAGATATTGAAACGGCACTCAAAAATGCATGATAATGTGCCTCAAAATGTTCAAAATTTTAGATTTCATATATCTCAAAATCCATGCATGATATAAAAATTCAACTTCATATTCTTGTTCAGGGGATCAAAATTAAGGATAAAAGGGTCTAAGCCCAATTTTAGAGCAATCGAATCACAATTCCAAATTTTCAAAATTTCAATTTCTAGAGAGGATCCACAATGCGCAACTATCGTGGACATGTGTTAATTTGGCCTCTGCAATAGGTCTGCATCACAGACATGCATATTTTGTTGCCAGTGATTTCTACCTCGGTCCAAGGCTTTGGGGTCTTGCGTCTAAGTGTTCCCAATCATGTTTTTACCTATACTAAGCCTTATTTCACCTTCATATTATCCTAAGCATTCCACAATACTCACTCAAACACTGAGCCATATTTGCACTCCTAAATTCAATTCCAAACCCTCATCCCAAGCTAAGGTTCTCCTTTAAAATTCTTCTTCAAGCTTCAAGTCTCCATCTCCAGTCTTCACCAAGATCATATCTAAGTTAAGGTATGTGGTTTCTTTCATGGGTTCCTTTCATCCATGATACCCAAGACTCCTTTTAGTCAAATTTCATGATGTAAAGTTGATTTACGAATGGGTCTTGCTTGTTAGGAAATTCATTGCATACTATGTTAAAGCTATAGAGATGTGACAGTTTTGCTATGTTTTGAGCTATAAATATTGGATCTATTGCAAGATTTGATGAGGGGTTTTGATGTATATTGATTGATGGTGTTTCAAGGTGTTGAGTAATGGTATTAAAATGGATTTTCTTGCATGATTTAATCTCTATATTTCATGGTTTTACACTAGCATTACACACCCTCTAAGTACTTGATAAAATGTCCGGATGTGGTTTCTTGAGGAGTTGAAGGTCCAAAGCATAAGATATGATATGAATGACTTTATGTTGATGAAATGAGCTTATGCATATGATATACTTTATATAAATTGTTGCATTATACCATACCCGATCCGGGGGATAAGAACCCAGGTAACCGAGGTAGGGGTTTATAATCATCTATCTTGTGAGGGGCTTGTACTTCGCCACCATGGTGATAAGATATGATTATCATCAACCATGTGAGGGGTTTGTCCCACACCACCAAGGTGATGAGGTGAAACCATCATCAACCACCAAAGGGATATGTACCTTGAAAAGCTAGCTTGGTCTCTTCTACACATATGATATCCTAGATGAGCATGAGTTACTAAAGCATGTTTTACTTATGCATTGCTCACACATGCCATATTGTTATATGATGTCTATTGCATATTGTTATGCATTTTGATTATGATGTTCATCTCTTGTTACATGGCATCCTACATACTTAGTACATTCAAACGTTCTAACTCATACTCTTGTCTACATGATATCACCATGTAGGAAACGATGCCCAAGTTGATCATCCTCCTCCAAGTTGATCATCCTCCTCCACGTGGTCTACTTGTCAAGGTAAACCAAACATGACAACATGAAATAGATGGATCCACTAGTAAAGCCCATTAGGGAATTAATATCATCCTATGGTGGCACATAGTTTAGAAACTAAAGACTTTATATACCCCTTGAGTCAAGCCCCCATCTTAAGTCTCAATTGGTGCTAAGTCTAATCCATGAAATAATTGAAATAATCATACTTTAGTCGTAGCATGAATAACTTGTAAGAGACATGATAACTTGACATGAGTAACTCATTACATGATTGACCTCTTCTGGTGAGCTTACTTAAAAATGATTATGAGGGTAAAATAATAATCATGCTTGACCCCTCAACTTGACATGAATAGCTCATAAGAGGATTGAAATAGCACTCAATTTGTCACTTGTAAAATTATAGATACTTTTCATGAATTCAATACATGTTTGAAAGCTCTTAATCATCATGAAGTCACTTGACTTGTAAATCATGTATAGTTCATCAACAACTTGATAATTCTTGTCATGTAATTTCATAAAACACATGGTGTGTTCATGGCACTTATTCAAAATCATGCAACTCAAGAGTACAACAAGAAGAGTAAACTCAATTTAAATCAACCCACCAATATCTTAGTAAAACCTTTATTTAGGTTATATAGAATTAACCTTAAAATCACAATAGTTCATAGTTGTCATAGTTCACATCATACATAACTTCAATAGATTTAAATCAACTCATGGTATGAGATTAAAATAGATACTCAGGCATAATCAATCAATACTTAATAAACCCCAATATAATTTACGTTTATAATTCATGATAAGAGATACCCATAAGTAATATAACTTGAAATCATACAATTTTCATAAGAGGGAAGGTTGGGATCCATGGGTGAAAGGATCCTTGGATGGAGACCCGCCTACCTTATAACTTAAATTTCTTTGGAATGAACTTAAAGGAGACTTGAAGCTTGAGATGGGTTCTTGAGTTCCAAAATTTAGATTAAAATCGTTAAATTTGAATGAAAGATTTGATAAAGTCTTGGAGAGGTTTTAGAGAGGGTTTGTGAGTTCTCGAGTTGAAAAAGGCCAAGTATAGAAAATTTCAAGTTTAAATGGGCATTGTGTTATGAACCCAATAACTTTAAACTACGTTGGAAAAATAGGGCATGAAATATGCTGGTTCGCGCCCCAAGCATGACAAGGACCAGTCATGGAGGCAATAATTACACTAGTCTGTACCCCAAGCGCATCGCGGCCTAGGCGCGTATAACCACTGTAATTTATAAAATTAGCAAAAATTATTTTATGCTGCAAGTCGTCTAAAATATGGATACCAATTTCCTACTCAATTTTACCCCTTGATCAAGAATATAAAGTTGGATTTCTGAAATCACGCACAAATTTTGATATATATGGAAATTACGATTTGGAACATTCTGAAGCAAATGAGGGGTGTTTCATGGAATATCTAGAGCCATTATACCACCATTTTTAATGTCATCCAAACTAACTCCCAACCTTGAAAATCTATGTACTTCCTTTCCAACTCCTTCTTTTCATTGTTGACGTGGGCTATACTTTCCATGGATACTCTACTTAGTGCATTGACAACAATATTGGCTTTGCCCATATGATAATACACACTCATGTCATAATATTTAAGGAGTTCCAGCCACCTTCTTGCCTCAAATTGAGATCTCTTTGGGTGAATACATATTGGAGGCTTTTCCAATCGGTGAAGACATAAACATGTACCCCATACAAGTAATGACACCATAATTCAAAGAAAACACTGTGGATGCTCGCTTAATATCATGGGTACGGTTATTATGATCATGCGCCTTTAGTTGCCTAGAAGTGTAGGCAATGACCTTGCCACCTTGCATTGACAAGTACCCCAATCTGGTCTTTGAAGTATCACAATAGATAACAAATCCTCCTATCCCTTCTGGTAGATCCAAGAAAGGAGCAGATGTAAGCTTGTTTTTAAAGTTAGTAAACTTTTCTCACATTTGTCTATCCGAACGAACTTCACCTTCTCTTATGTAAATTTCGTTAAAGGAGATGCAAATATAGAGAACACCCTCTATGAATCTCTAGTATTAGCTTGCTAAACCCAAGAGACTCCTAATGTTCGTTGGAGTCATGGGCTTAGGAAAATTTCTCACCAATTTTATCTTTTTAGTATCTACCTTGATTCCATCACCTAACACTACATGCCGAGAGAATGTAACTTCTTTCAACAAAAATTCATACTTGTGAAATTTAGCACACAACCATTCTTCCCTTAAGGTTTACAACACTACCCTCAAATGCTTGATTTTTTTCCCTCACTCCAAGAATAGATCAAGATGCCATCAATGAACACTAGAATGAGCCTATCAAGGTAGGGTTTAAGTACTCTATTCATGAGATCTATAAAGATTGTCAGTACATTAGTTAGACCAAAATACATCACCAAAATTCAAAATGAGCATAATTTATCTAGAAAGCTATTTTAGGAACGTCACACTCCCTTACCCTCAAATGATTGTATTCATACATAAGGTAAATCTTTAAGAAGTGACTATCCCTTTGTAATTTATCAAATAAATCATCTATTCTTGGCAAAGGGTACTTGTTCTTTATGGTGGCTTTGTTAAGTTTTCAGTAGTTGATGCACTTTCAAAGTGAGTCATCTTTCTTCCTCATAAACAATACTAATGCACCCCAAAATGACTTGCTAGGCCTAATATAGCCTTTCTCCTATAATACCTTCAATTTATCTTGTAATTTGTTCAATTTCACTGGGTCAATATAATAGGGAGAAATAGAGGTAGGTTGAGTATTGAGGAGGAGGTATATACCAAAATCTATTTCTCTTTCAGGAGGAATATTGGGAAGTTCATCGAGGAAGACATCAAAAAAGGCATTGACTACTATGACCCACTTAATAGAAGGAACTTTGGACTCAACATCCCTAACCCTCACAAGATATAAATGCAACCCTTTAGCAATCAATTCGATGCTTTAAGACAAGAGATGAGCATACTCTTGACCACAGAATTACGACCTTACTACTGAAGGATTGGTTTCTTATGAAATTGGAACCTAACCTTGCAAGTCCTACAATCAATTGAGGCATGATATGCAAGTAACCAATCCATTCCAAAAATAACGTCAAAGTTTACCTTGTCAAAATTCAATAAAATTACAATGCAAGACTTTATGCAAAATGGACACGGGATAACCCCTATAGACTCTTCTAGCGACAATGAACTCACCAATAGGGGTAGACACCAAAAAGGGCTCACATAACATTTCATGACATACAACTCAAATAAGGTAATTAAAGATAATGTGGCATTGGGATCTAACAAGGCATTCACATAATAATCATAAAGCTTTATCATACTGGTGACAATGTTAGGTGTCTCATCAATTTATTGCCTCCCATGAAGAATGGTTATTGTATGGACCACCTCCTTGTTTACTCCCTTGTGCTTCTTGACCTCTATGAGCACCATGTCCTTGAGGATGACCATCTCTATCTTTTTTCAGAACACTTTGACATTTGGAAGTTTGTGTCCTAGCTTGCGACACCCGCAGTATGCATTCATATCCCTCAAACATTTACTGGCATGGTTCCTTCCATATTTTAGGCACTTAGAGATGGCCTGTCTACCATCGCCACCTTGAGCTTTTGGATTTGGCGCCCTATTAGTGGTGAATCTATGGTGTAGAACATTTGACTTGGTGATGTACCACCAAATACAACACATTTAATCTTTTAAACATAGAATTTTGTGTCTTCCCTAATTTATGTTAGTAGATTTGATATGTTTTTTGGTTGATTTTACAAGGTTACCAGAGTAGGGGAGTTTTTGTGATGATTTATACAAGTCATAGCTTTTTGAGTTTTTACATGACCATCTACTATCTGTGGCTTGATCCACAAGTTGTAGATGGATTTCATTGTCCTATAGTAGTGAGGTCCTACTTTTATAAATTTGAAAATATGAGTTTCCAAGATGGGTCGTGGTTTGTTTGACGACCCGTAAACCAGTTCGTGACTTGAGGCCTAGAGAATATGCATAGTTGTTGTAACTTATCATGATGAAGGCACTAATAGTTCGTAAATCAATTCATTGTACCTAGGAAATGATAGTACAATGATGGCAGTTTTTAAGGGTGAAAGTTACGACACCAATTCATAAGTCATAAATACTTATGTGGTCTATGACTCAGGTCATGGATGGCCTCGATTCCAGTTTTTCTAATTTGTTTAGGATTTGGATTTCTTTTATTATAAATAGAGCTTTTAGGTATTTTTTGATGTATAGAACTATAGATTTCACATTATCACTTAATTTTAGTTTTTTCTTAGAGATTTTGAGAAGACAACTTTTGCATTTACATTCAGATTTCAATATTGTGATTTACGTGAAGATATTGGATTTTTTATCCTTCAATTATTCATTGTGAGGGTTTAATTATGAAAATTCGTAACATGGTTTCTTCATCTACAAAGAGCATGAACAGCTAAAATCCACAACTAGAGTTGTGGGAATAATGAAGAACTAACAAAGTAAAAAACCAAATAATTTGGTAATCCTTAAAAAGTGTGCAAGCATGTATTGTTTATTTTTATTTTTTTGAATGTTTTTAATAGATGGCTAGTATTAGAACTCGCCTTATTCTTCTTATCGATCAAAGGGGGTAATGAATAGAAAAAGGGATAAATAATATGATTCGACATGAGCGCACTCGTCTAATCAACTTGAATGATCCACAACCATCTACACAATGTTGCCTTCGCCTATACGAGCATGATGGGGAATCAAAATCTATCCATGGATGTTGTCGGGCTTTGTTTCTTTCTGTTATCTCTTACCGGCGAAGCAACAATATGGTTATCTTCCCTTTAACTCTATCACCACATGGGGTGAAATGTAGAGAGCATTTCTGAAGAGGTATTTCCCAAGTCAAAGAAGCTGATGCTGAAGCTAATGGACCAAATAAATAACTTTGAGCAATTTCCTACTGATTCCATAAGCGCTACATGGGAGCATATTAATAAGTTGTTACATGGGAACGAATTACTAAGTTGTTGAGAAGTATTCCATACCACAAGATCACTGATGAGTCACTAGTGAAAATCTTCTATCAAGTGTTAGATAATAATTGGATTGCACTTTAACAGATGTAGCTTAGGGACTAGCGAGTGGCAAGATGAACTATGTTTGGGGCACAAGGGAGAAACCAAAAATAATAAGATCTTTCACAATGGGTACAAATTTGGTGCAAGCCAAAATCAGTGAGGAAGTGTTACAAGGGTTAGCTCGGATTAGTAAAGTTGGGTTGCTACTGAAGCAAAACCAGGAGTGGGTAATTTATTGTCAATCATCAGCCACCAAGAGCACTTTATATGGAGGACACTTGTATTGAGGCCAACGCCAAAGGGTCCACTAAGGACTATTAGCACCAAGGTCAAAGGAACCAAGGTCAGAACTTTAACAGGGATAATTCATATGAGGACAACAATCAAGGTGGATACTATGATAAAAATTTAACAAAAGATCAATATGGTGATTGGGCTTGTAGAGATAGGTATAGAAGTGGTCCATTTGTGCCACCATACAATTGTGATTCTGGGGCTGGTAGTTCATGCATTGAGAAGATATTTGATAAGTTGTTGAAGAAAGTAAATGTGCAATACGAGATTATGAAGGGGATGAAAGGTGACATATCTAGTATTAATCAGAAGATGGAGTCCCATTCTTTGCTAATAATTTGTTGTAGTAGCAATTTGGTCAGATGTCAGCATAGTTGAATCAGCTCCAAAGGGATAAATTATCAAGAAACACAGTGCAAAATTCAATGAATGATGGACAGTACATGGCAGTGACTATATAAGGTGTTGTGTAGACAATTGACCCACCAATGCCGATCATTGATGATGCAGTTCATGAGGAGATAGTAGAGAGTAAAGATACCGAGAATAGAGGTGACAAGGCTAAGAATGCAGTGGTTGACGAAGTGGTGACACCAAGAAAATTGAAGGCCATACCAAGGCCTCCACCACCTTTCCCTCAGAGGCTTAAGAAGAAGAACAATTAGGGGAAGTTTCAAAATTTCATCTCTATGTTGAAGAAGTTGTCTATTGATCTCCCACATATTGATGCATTAGTCAAAATTCCCATGTATCCCAAGTTTTTGAAGGATCTAGTGACTAAGAAGAGGAAGATGAGTCAAGAGCTTTCTCATAACCTTCACTGTTGAGGAGCTATTATGACGAGGCCATTAGTGTTGAAGAAGGAGGATCACGGAGCATTGACCATACATTGCACCATTGTAGTCTTCAATTTTGCAGAGTTTTTATATGACTTAGGAGCCAACATCAACTTAATGCCTCTTGCAGTGTTCAAGTAGTTGGGTTTGGGAGGCCCCATGTCAACTGCAATACGATTGTTGATGGTAAATAGGACAGTACAGAAGCCTATGAGGACTTTATGATGTTCTAGTAAGAGTCAAAAATTTCATATTCTCCGTAGACTTCATGATCCTAGATTATGAAGTTGACTTTGACATCCCGATCATCTTGAGAAGACCTTTCCTAGCCACTGGACAAGCATTAGTGGACATAGTGTTGGGACTACACAAGTTTAGGTTGAATAACAAAGAGAGCATCCTTGATATTTGCCAGTCCACGTAAAAACCCAATGATTGGAAAGTTGTCACTGTTATTGAAAGCGTCGATGAAGTGCAAAATTAGGTACCAAATGAGGAAAGGTTGGGTGTCGAAACTCTTGAGGTGGTATTGCTGAATTTTGAGAGTGATGGCATCCTAGACAATGATGAGACCGTTAAGGCCCTTGGAGCACATGGGTTTCATAGACACCAATTCAAGCTTTGGTTGGAACTAAAAAATCGCGAGTCACCACCTAATAGACCATCCATTGAGGAGCCATTTATGTTGGAGCTAAAGGTCTTTCAGCCCACGTGGGTCATGTGTTTTTGTGAACTTAAACTACTTTTCCTGTGATTATTATTGTAGATCTTAATGACAAAAGGTGGAGGTGTTGATTTTGGTTCTCAAAAAGTTTAAAAGGGCTATTTAATGTACGATTGTAGACATCATTAGCATCCCACTTGGAATACGTACTTACAAGATTCAACTTGTCAAAGACTATAAGCTGATTATTAATCATAAAAGACATCTCAATCCACAATGTAAGTAGTTGTGCATAAAGGGATAATTAAGTGGCTAGACATAGGTGTGACATTTGATAACTGACAGTGAATGAGTGAGTCTAGTCTACTGTGTTTCAAAGGCGGGAGGTATTACTATTGTTCCTAATGCTAGCAATAAGTTGATTCCCATGGGACAAGTCATAGGCTAGATGATTTGAATGGACTATCACAAACTCAATGTGTTGACAAAGAAGGATCACATCCCTAGGTCGTTCATAGAGTAGATGCTAGATAGCTTGCAAGGTAAAGGTTGGTACTATTTTCTTGATGGTTATTCAGGTTATAATCAGATTTCCATTGCTCCAGAGCATCAAGAGAAAATGACCTTCATGTCCTTATGACACCTTTGCATTGAAGAGGATGTCACTCGAATTGTATAATTCACAAGCTACATTCCAGTGATGTATAATATCTATCTTCTCAGGTTATGTGGAGGATACAATTGAAGTATTTATGTATGACTTCAGTGTGGTAGGAGATTTATTTGAAGAATGGCTGAGGCATTTGCATGACATGCTAAAGTGATGCAAGGAGTGTCACTTTTTGTTGAATTGGGATAACTGTCACTTCATGGTAAAGGACGTTATTGTGTTAGGACATAGGATCTACATCAAAGATATTCATAGAGGTAAGGTTCAGGTCATAGAGAAACTCCCTCCACCTATCTCTATAAAAGGTGCAAGGCATTTCTTGGGTCATACTAGTTTTTACAGATGGTTTATAAAGGGATCCTCAAAGATTGCCCCTAATATATCATACTAAAGCCCCCTGAGCCGATGTTCTAAGCGAATAAAGTCCTAAAGTGATCCTAGTCCAACTAGTCAAAGTTTATAGTCACATCCCTTGTGCAACCTGCTTGATAAGGATGTTAAGTTCATGTTTGATTATACATGTTTGAAGGCATTCAAAGGGTTGAAGCAGAGGTTGATATCGGCGCCTATCATAGTTGCTCCCAATTGGACTCTACCCTTTGAGATTATATGTGATGCAAGTGGTGTAGCACTTGGTTTAGTCTTAGGACAACACAGAGAGAAGATACTACATCCCATTTACTATATCAACAAAATCCTTAATGTAGCACAGAAAGATTACACTGTTACCGAGTTGGAGTTACTTGTAGTGGTGTTTGCATTCGATAAGTAAAGATCATATCTTTTGGGAACCAAAGCCACTGTACAAATTGATCATTTGGCATAGTGGTACTTGATGGCAAAGAAGGATGATAAACCAAGGTTCATTTGGTTGGTAATTCTTCTCCAAGAGTTTGATTTTTAGGTAATTGACTAGAAGGGAACCATGAATCAGGTCGCTGACCACCTCTCCACACTCGAGGATGAGGCTATGGCAAAGTTCAATGGTGGGGTGGAAATAGATGACTCATACACTGATAAAAGAGTATTGGAAGCATCATATGATATGATATCATGGTTCACAAATTATGCAAACTACTTATTCAATGATATTGTGCCACCAGATTTGACTTCTCACCAGCACGTTAAGTTTATTCCTAATGTGAATAAGTTTGATGAACCATATTCTTTTTTGTGTCTGTGTAAATGGGATTATTTGTCATCGTGTTCTTAAGATGGAGATAATGAGCATTTTTTAGGCTTATCATTCATCATTCGTCGGTAGGCATCATAATGGAGTTCAAACGACACATAAAATCTTGCAGTGTGGCTATTACTAGCCAACCATCTACCAAGATATTCATGTTTATACTCAAGCTTGGGATATGTTCTAGAGAGAAGGTGGAGTTTCCCAAAATCATGAGTTCCAACCTAACCACACCTTCGGGATTAAGTTGTTTAATGTTTGGGGTATAGACTTTATGGAACCATTCGTCAGGTATCATGGGAACAAATATATTTTGGTTATTGTGGACTATGTATTAAAATTAGTGGAAGTGGTTACGCTTCCTAACAATGAAGGTGAAAGTATCATGGCATTCCTTAAATGAAACATTTTCTCACAGTTTGGCACTCCTCAAGTGATCATAAGCGAAGAAGATTCCAATATTTGCAATAGGTTGTTCAAGGCTCCTCTAGAGAAATATGGGGTGAAGCACAGAGTGGCAATGCCTTATCATCCATAGACAAGTGTGCATGTTGAGCTATCCAATAGCTATATTAAGAAGAATTTATCCAAGATAGTGAATGCAAACTGGACAGATTAGTCACAAAGGTTAGATAATGTATTATGGGCATATAAGACTGCATTCAAGATTCCCATAGGTATGTCTCTTTACCAACTTGTTTTTGGTAAAGCTTGTCACTTACTTATAGATCTTGAGCACAAGTGATGTGGGAACTCAAAAAGCTAAATTTGGATAGAATGATTCTGCAAACACAAGGCTGAGCCAACTCAATGAACTTGATGAGTTTTGATTGAGGGAATATGACAGGTTAGTATTGTACATATAGAAGATGAAGATGCACCATGAATGTCACATTCAACATCATCAGTTCACACCAGGAGACTTGGTTTTATTGTTCAATTCAAGGCTAAGGTTGTTTCCCATAAAACTCATGTCCAAATGGTTGTGTCCATAAAAGGTCACACATGTTTTCAACCATAGGACTACTGAGTTAGAATACAAGGATGGGACAAGGTTCAAGGTCAATGGCCAAAGAATCAAAGCATACTTTTGCAATTCTAATGAAGTCAAGACAATGGAAGTATAGACACTTAGTGAAGTCTGAATAACTGAGTAGACTAAGTCGTGCCACGATAATAAATCAGGCACCACTTGGCAGGCAACCCAAGATACTAGTTGTAGTTTTCATGTACTTGGGTTAACTTTTGGCTTTGGACTCATAAGTAGTTTAAATTTTTATATTTTGGGTTGCTATTTTAGTCACAGATTGGAAAAGTTATATGGTAACATTTTATTTTACTAAGAATGTGGAGGAACAGGGTTAAGGCAGCAAACTAGTACCAAAATTGAGAAAATGTTCTATTGGCCAATATATGGATCATGGTTTAAACCACAGCTCATGGAACTACTTGTAGAATCATTTCCAGTGAGCAGACAATTGTACACTTCAATTCACTAGCCAACTTTTTGGTCCATAGAAAAGACTAGGAGCCGTGAATAGGGTTCATGAATTTCAGGTTAAAACGATCAAAAAAAACCACAAAACCAAGAATCCACAAAACCACAAGTTGTACAATATTCTACAACTTGTGGTTGGATACATAGAATCTAGACCCTGAAAAAGTGTCTTTTCAAAACCACAAAACCAAGAATCATGGGATTGAGGTTTTTTGGAATGAAAATTCCACTTTAACTTGAACCAATTAAAAGATTAAGTAGTGGTCAAAACAAATTACCTCTCATTTTTCTCATAATTTGCAAAATAAACCAAATCATACCCTTTCTTCCTTTCTTCTGACAACTTCTGAAACCCACACCATACTTTCCGATAAAACTTTTGGCAACCTATACTCTTTTATGGCAAGCCCTAGGGATTTTTCCTACGTCAATTTTCATCTTTTCTTGACTATATTTTCATAAATTATAGTATGATCCCTTTTAATTTCTCCAAATGGTAGAATGTTTAGCATATAAATGAAGGAGAGTCAAATTTGTTGATTTTCATGCCCTAGGGTTACTTAAAACTGGATGGTGATTGGATTGGGTTATTTTTTGTCTCATTGACATTGTTGGCCTCATGACTATGTTAAATAATTGTACCCATTCCTATTCAATATGATTTCTTGTGTACTTTTTGATAATATGAACTATATGGAATTATCTTGACTAAGTAGTGAGGAAGGTTTCAAGAATTATATAGGCAAGGGTATTATGTTGAATAAAGGTGATAGAAAATGGCTTATCGAATAGCATAGGCATTATGTGCACTATGTTGCACTTTTATTTTGGTTTTGATTGGTCTTTGGAGGGTATGTCTGATGGTTTAGACTGAATTAGTGTATGAGGGGTAGGATGGTAATTTAAACTTGGAAGGGTTTGGATTGGAATGTTTTGGTTGTATGTTGAGGATGTTGTACTCTGCTTGACCTGGTATTGTACTTTAATTTTGATTATTTTGTGTATCCCGATGATGTGGACTAGTTTATATACAAGTATGATTGTTTAAATTCTTTGTTGACTTGGCCATTCACTGAATTTTAGCCTTATTATTGATGTGTTGGAAATGAATTTGGACCATAATTACCCTTAAAAAATGGGGATCAGCAACTTTAAATTTCCAAAAGTTAACAGGATAAACCTGTTTACGAGTCGTAGTTCACATTACAGCTCGTAAACAGTGTTTGTGGTTTCCAATACCAAATTGATAAGATTTCTGACTCTACACCTATGACCCAGTCTACGACTTGTGGTCTAAGCCACCGGTCATCACTGAGTCCGTAAGTTCAACTCTAGTAACTTAAATCATTGTTCCCTAATTTTCACGAAGGCCTTCTATGGACCACACTTTACTCTACGACTAGTAGGTGAGGCTTCGTAGTTTCTTCTGTGAAAATGTTTAATTAATTTATGTTTTTCTTTTTGCATTCCTTAGAACTCTTATGTGCTTATATTGTCGTGTTTGCAGATTCCATGGGTCCATAATTAAAATATGATGAGATATAGGCTTTACGTGATTGACTCGGTGATAAGTCAATGTATTCTGAGGCTAGTGCCTCTGTAGAGGAGCTCGGTGTCCGTCTGATGAGGGCATTAAGTGATGGCATACATGAGCAGTGTCTAGAAAAATACTGCTAGGCCTAGCCACCAACCATAACACCACAGCCTCCCCAGTCTGAGGAGGGAGATTTACAGAGGAGCAGCTCGATATAGATGATAAACATCAAGGAGGGGTCTCGGTCAGGCTTCCTCAATAGAGATGGATCAAGTTTAAATGATGAGTCGAGCTCTAGAGTCAAGAAGGTCTGTCCTAACACAAGTTCCTACAGCTAGGCAGTCGAGACATGGTGCATCAAAGACATTTTGGATATATACATAGAGGATGTTTAGCAAGATGACATGGGCTAGCAGACTCAGACTATACTTGAGCAGCGTCAGATAGTAACAATAAGGCTGGATAATGTGCTGATGCTTCATGACACCGTGGCTTTATAAAGGTTGAATTGGCTAGTAGCACCATCGCGGAAGCACTCCCCAATATTAGTTCATACTCTACGCCTCCTATACTGCTTTACTACTTGAGGCTACGCCAAAAAAGGGAAAGTCCCTTTCTTAGTGCAGACTGACCTGGATGTTGGAGCGTGGTGTTCTGATTGACTTATTAAAGGCCAACACTCATAGAATTTTGTTTGGTCCCGACTACCAAGGCCCCTTGACAACAAATTGAATTTGATTATAGATTGGGGCAAGCAAGAGATCAGGTATTAACGAGAGATATAGTTTTAAAACTCACCTTGATGAGATGGATTTCCAACCACATTGCTTAGCGAGGCTAGGAAGCCGACTAGTTGTTTTGCCCTATGCCTATTGTAAAGGCCTCCCTCAATTTCACTAGCAAATTCTAGTGGGCAGTGGTTCATATTCAGATCTAGCTAACACATAATGATAATACCTTGACGGTGGATCGTGCAGTACTTGCTGCCAACATCATTGTTGGCTCCGATATTGACTTCGCTCTGTGTATAATTGAGGAGACACATGAGTGTGCTTTGAGGAGGTCCACTTTGATATCGTTCCCTCGTTTGGTGCAACAACTATGTATAGAGGCAGGGGTGGAGATCATGCCCAATCAGGAGGTGATGATAGATATCCAGAGGACCCAAGATACTAGCATTGGAAAAAATGATGAATATCTAGTGGCACTAAGGTGAGCATTACATGCTACAGTTCGACTGCCTGAGATGTTTGTCGATTCTCTGCATCTAGAGGCCCTTACCACTACCACTGTTGTTACTGCGAAAGTGTCGAAGAGGCCTACTATTACTTCTTCAACTATGCCAGATGTCATGCCTTCTCGTCGCCAAATTGTGGGTATGGTTTATTATCTCCACGCAGTCCATTTAGGGTTTTGTATAGCATAATGTTTGTGGTGAATCCCAGTTGACTCTGTTACTACGACAGATCAGAAGCTATATCTCTTTATAGATTCGATTTCAACTCCAAAAACATTGGGTTCGCAAGGCCATTTCTAAGTCTAAGCGCATGTAGGAGCATAATACGACTGCACTTGAGAAGAGATTAGCATTGCTATATAGTCGTGTCGATGCATTGGAGAGGCATGTCAAGGATCATCTCAGATCAACTCAGACTCCAGACATTACAGCCATTTGGATGGGGATCCAACAGCTCCGTGATGAGATGAGGATAGTGGCTCCAACACCTTTGACGATTTCTATTCCAGAGATTACTATAGAGGTTCTTGACCTATTTACTGATCAGCACATAACTCGCACCTCTAGAAAGGGATGCCATACAAGAGATGATGATTCTTAGGCTACCAGGCGGCATACTGAGAAGCCAGAAAGCGGGTAGATGGAGGTTGCTAGAAAGGCCTCTATAGAGAGTGAGGTTCTAAGGTTTGCACGAGATGAGCATATGGCATTAGGTACCAGACCCTCATAATAGACTACCATGACAGCGAACACCACCTAGCAGGTTGAGGGTGGTGATTCATGTATCAATACTAGTGCTTAGCCGCCTAGGTATGATCCTTTTTGACCCCTATATTAGCTTTCCGCTTATTTTGTTGCATTGAGGACAATGCAGGGATTTTTTGATGGGGGTATGGATGATTATAGGTCTTGGTGAATTCTGAGTAACTATGGGCTATATTACTCCAATTTTTGAGTCTGTGGGGTTTTCTTGCCAGTCTTCTTTCCCTAAGGACATATATTTTCTGTTGAGCTAGCACATGTAGGATGTATAAGTATTATTAGTATCATATTAAAATGATATATGTGGCATATATTTGTTAATACTTAAAAATGATACCCCCTTGTTTTTAAATTGATCATGTGTTGATAAGTAGTTTTAATGACAACTATGTTGGATCGGTAGTTGATAGTGTTTGTTTTGATAAGATAGGGATTAAATATGATAAGAAGTATGATCTGAGTGTCTATATTGACAATGTATTTAGTGCCAAGTGTGTGTAAGCTTTATTATGTAGTTCTTATATATTGTTTCAATCAAGAACTTTCCTTTTTTACTCTAACTAAGACTATAGGTTACTTGGTTAGAAAGGATCATAGGTCATTGTTCATATTAGTCCACTTAGCCTAAAATAATCTACCAAATGTAGTATGTATCCCTTGATCCTAATGTTTGAGCCATACATATACCCTTTCTTTTGTAAATACCAAAGTCACCGAACCTATTTGCTTGTGTAAATCTTGATTTTGGCTCTAGTCCCTCCTTAAATATCATGCACCTTCACTCAAGCTAATGGCCTAAGCAAAGGGTGGGTACCAAAAGTGGCACTGGTTCATAGGCCGAATGTTGTGCATCTCAACTCAGGCCAAAAGTCTAAATTGAGGGTGGTTGTTGCAAAGAAATAACATCAAGACAAAGATCAAACCATAGTAATACTATTAAAAAGGAAACAAAATATGAAACAGGTATTAGAAAAGTAAATAAATGCCAAAAGGTGAGCTGAAAGGAAAACGAATTTGAGAAAAATAAAAGGCAATGAGCTAAAAGTAGAATAAATTCACTCAAAAGTGTTTGAAATAGGGAAAGGGACAATGAGTTAAATTACCAGTGTTGGTAAGGCAAGGTATGAAATAGCGCAATTTGAAGGAGGAAAAATTAGTCACTATATTCCAAAATTATGTTACCAAGCCTCCTGAGCCTACATTATAAGCTAAGAAATTCCTATAGTGATTCCTAGTTCAGCAAGTCAAATGTCATGGTCATGAATATAGGGGCAAGCCTATGGTATTATGTTCAATGTTCGAATATCATTTATGAGTGTGACTATTTTTCTTAGTCCCTATAATTTAATAAAAGTACATCTATTTAAGTGAGAAATGAGACTTCTTTTTGGTAGGGCACTTGAATTACATTGTTATATTATGGACTATCTCAGTGGTTTTTGCTTACTTACATTGCCTTATCGGTCAATTTTACTGTATCATGTATTGATCCACTTGTGTTTGTTTGATAACACTCTTGTATATGCACTAATATTTTGGATATGTGTCGATGATTGGCTAAGATATGATGTATGCCATCAGATTAACATCTATGTTTTTGGTGCCGCTTATGTTAGATTAAGTCCTTTGCTTGAGGACAAGAAACAATTTTATGTTGGGAATGTTAATGTGCTGCCAAAATATGACACTAGAAATGCTTTAAACTTAGAATTTTTTGCGTTCTCTAAGTGATGTTAGTAGATTTTGATGTGTTTCTGTATTTATTTTTCAAGATTACAAAAGCCAAGGAGTTTTTGTGTTGATTCATACAAGTTGCAGCTTTTTGGAGGTTTTACGAGACAATCTATGGTACTTGGTTTGATCCATAATCCGTAGATAGGTTTCGTAGTCTTGAACTAGTGAGGGCCTATTTTTCTGAAGTTGAATTTATGAGTTACCAGGATGGGTTGTGATTTGTTTGATGACCCGCACACCAGTTCATGACTTGAGGCCTAGAGAATATGCATAGTTGCTAAAAGTTAACAGGACAAATGCACTTACAGTCCATAAATAAATTCAAGGTCTGTAGCGAGTTCATACAATGAAGACAATTTTTGAGGATGCAACTTACAACACTAATCCATGAGTCGTTAATGCTTATATTTTTCATAACTCAGCTTGTGGAAGGCCCTAATTCCAGTTTTACTAATTAGTTTAGGATTTGTATTTCATTTATTATAAATAGGGTTTCAGGTATTTTCAGACGTACAAAACTATAGACTTCATATTATCACTTTATTTTATCATGTTCTTGGAGAATTTGAGAAGACAACTTTTTTATTTACATTCAAATTATGATATTGTGATTTACATGAAGATTTTGGATTCTTGTTCTTCAATTATTCGTTGTAACTGTTTAATTATGAAAATTCATAGCATGACTTCTTCATCTACAATGAGCATGAGTAGCTAAAATCCACAAATAGGGTTTGGAAACCATAAAGAACTAGCAAAGTAAAAATTAAATAATTTGTAATCCTTAGAAAGAGTGCACACATGTATTATTTATTTCTCCATTTTGAATGACTTTTAATGGATTGCCAACGTTAGAAATCACCTTAATATTACTCACTGGTCCAAAGGGGCAATGAATTGGAAAAGGGATAAACAATAGTATTCGAATTGAGCACGCTTGTCTAATTAGCTTGAAAGGCCCAAGAGATGGATTTAATAGGACAAGGTAAGCACTAGTAATGTGACACCCCTAGAATACTCAAGTTGCATTGTTACATTTGCCCAGTTGCTGGCCCAAGGAATTTTGTGACACAACATACCAGTTCAACATACTACATACTAGAAACAGTTACAATTATTAGGTTATACTGCATTAGGAATTTATAAGGAACACAATAGCCTTGTTACTTCTCTCACTAAATTAGCAAAAAACGTGCATTGATCATTGATCTTATTTTGGGTTTAAATTACTTTTTTCACATCAAAAACCTTTTTTTGGAAGTAAGTCGATTAATTCATTCGAAATGCTTTAATTTCTCCATGTCTAAACCATATTACCCATGGGATTGACCCTAACCATTGTTAGGTTTTACATTTGAACAATGACTGCTTATACCTTGATTGAGAGGCGTAATTTGGATGTGATCACTTGGCTTTGATGGAAATGTCCATTTCCTCTGCCCTTAGGACCTTGGAAGCCACCTTTATAGCAAGCTCTCTTGGACTCCCCTACCTTTCTATTCCAAAGTTTCCCTCAAGTTGTTCAACATATGTCATGAGCTGAGATATATCAATATCCCTTGTGAGGATGGCAATGTAGCACTCTTCATTGACCAAGTCAGATACTCCCAATATAAATTTGTGAATCCTTTCCTGAGGATGGAAAATCAAGTAAGGAGCATACTTAGAGAGATTGTTAAATTTAAAAGAATACTCCCTCACAATCATGGAACCTTGCTTTAAGTTCATGAACCCCATCATCTATGCTTCCCTTATGTCAATAGGGAAGAAGCGATCAAGGAAGGTGGCTTTGATTGCTCCCAATGAATAAGCTTATCATCTACCTTCCCCATCTTACATTGAGTGAACCATATATGGGCTAGGACTTTGAGTTGATAGGCTGCTAGTTCCATATTCTCCTCCAAAGTCAACCCATTATGTCTAGGACCTTGTACATCTCATCAATAAACTCTTGGGAGTCTTCCTCCACTTAAGAGCCATAAAACTCTGGAGGGTCTATTCTAGTGAAGTCCCTCACCCTTGAAGTCAGAGTTGGAGCATGAGAATTTGGGACCCTTCATTAACAGGGTTGGACATGGCTTATGCCAACAATGTGATGACATTTTCGTACATGACATGTGTAGGCCTTTTCTCATGGGTAGCTTGCATGGAGGGAAGAACTTTGTCCTCCTCAGCAATGGGTACCCTTGGTTGCACACTGCCTCACATTATTTAGAAACATCAAATATAAGTCATTAGAAATAGGAATTCATAAGACATGTTCTAAGGCATGACATATAATATGAGCCATCCTTCTTTTTCACAAACACTAGAGCACCCCAAGGTGATTGGCTAGGTCTAATAAATCCCTTTTTTCAATAAATATTTAAATTGTTCCTTTAACTCTTTCAACTCCACCAGGGACATACGTAAGGGAGAACAGAGACAGGTTGAGTATCTGAGAGGCGGTCTATGCCAAAATCTATCGGGAGGGACATCGAGAAGGTCATTTGGAATACATCAAGAAACTCATTTACAATTGGAATCGACTCTATGGAAGGGAATTTGGACTCCATATATTTAACCCTCACTAGGTGGTAAAGACACCCCTTAGAGATCAACTTACGGGATTTAATGCAAGAAATGAATCTACCCTTAACCATGACATCTTGACTTTCCCACTCATGGGTGGGTTTATTACGGAATTGAAACTTGATCCTACCGGTTCTACAATCAATAGAAGCATAGTAGGCATGCAACCAATCCATCCCAAGAATGACATCCAAATCTATCATGTCTAATTCAACAAGATCACAAGGCAATAACTTATGCAAAATGCAAATAGGAAAACTTCTATAAAATTTACTAACAACAATAGAGGCATCGATAGGAGCAGAAACTTCATATGACTCATGCAACAACTTAGGGGAAATATGGAACTTTTTAGCAACAAAAGGGGTAACAAAGGAAAGAGTGGCACCCGAATCAATCAAAGCATATACATCAAAGTCAAAGATTTTCAACATACTGGTAACAATATCTGGAACCTCACCAACCCCTTGCCTCCCTCCCAGGTAGAGAATAAAATCAATTGTGCCTTGGGGCACCACCTTGAAGACCACCTCTACCCAATGGAATCGTATTTGCACCCTGGCCTTTGCCATAGTTTCTTGGACAATCTGCCTTCTTGTGACCAAGATCTCCACATTCATAGCATACATTAGAACCCTTCAGACATGGGCCTCCATGACTCCTTCCACATTTAGGGCACACATCATTAGGAGCCACACGACCAACACCTTGAGGTTTAAGGAAGTCATTCGTAAACCCCTTATTAGTAGCATGAGTAGTCCTTGGCCTTAAAGAAATCTTTCACCCTTTTGGAATTTACCCTCAAAACGGGCCCTCTTAGCCTCATGCCCCCTTTTCTTCCTGAACTTTTCTTCTTCCATTTGCTCGGCATATGTCATCAACCAAGACAATTCCATGTCACTCATTAGCATGGCAGGCCAACATTCTTTACTTATCGAGTCAGAGACCCCCATCACGAACTTATTCATCCTAGATCTAGGATCGACCACCAAATGGGGAGCATACTTTGAAAGTTAATTAAACATGAGGGCAGACTCCCTCATACTTATAGCACCTTGTTTCAACTTCATGAACTCTACCATCTTAGCTTTCCTAAGCTCAAGAGAGAAAAGCCAATTAAGAAAGCTAATTTGAACTCTTCCCAACGAACCAAATTACCAATTCCCTCTTCACCCTTCTATTGATCATACCATATTTAGGCTACCTTTTTGAGTTGGTGCGCCACCAACTCCGCCTTTTCATTCGACCCAACACCCATGATATTCAAAATTTTGTAGACCTCATCAATGAACTCTTGTTGATCTTCATCCATCTTTGACCCAAAGAAAATCGGAGGATTCATCCTCATGAAGTCTCTTATTCTAGCTCCCGGGTTAGTAACATGAGGGGCTTGGGCCCCTTATTGACTTGGTTGGCCACATCTTGGGCAAGCATAGAGAGAGCATCCCAGAGCTCACCATGGTAGGTTGCTCATCTAGAGTTTGGTAACTTCTACCTTAGGTGTTTGGCATGATCTAGCATAGTGAAGAATAATTGTTAGGGAGGAAAAACTTACAACAACTCTATTGCACAACTTAGAACATGAAGAAGGGAAACATTTCATAAAACATCTCATAGCCGCATAGTCATAGTCATGGCATCCATCACAACTATGAATGAGACTCTAATAGATGCATTATGTTGGACTCCGAGGATGTATCAATCTAGTACTCTGATACCAAGTTTATCAAGACCCAAGCCTAGGGCCTAGATGTGACATGATGAATAGGGAATCTTAAGGAACCCCAAACAAGCCTCTTAACTTGTCATTACACATTGTTGGTCGCGGAAGCATATAAACAACATAAAAGAGTAAGAATAGGGGCAGCGGGACTAAGAGAAAAGCTTCTATAACATCATAATCAAGACACAAGGGCCAAGCTCATATTATAGATACATAACATGTCCAACAACTACCTTTAATACATAGATAAGAGTGGGGGCCAAGACAAAGCAACTAGGATCACCCTTATAGTTAAAATAGAACATAAGGAAGAATGTCTCAATACATAACAAGAGCAACATAGACTAAGGTCCCCTCAATGGAGGACTCACCAACTAGCTTGAGTAGTATCAAACTATCCCTGTGGAGGAGGATGATCAATTTGGGCGTCGGTTCCTACATGGTAATATCTAGTTGGCAAGAGTATGCAAGTTCGTTTAAATATACTAAGTATGTAGGATGCAATGCAACAAGAGATATACATAATATTCAAAATACATAACAATAGGTAATAGATATCATATAACAATATGACATGTATGATCAATGCATAAGCAAAACATGCTTAAGTAACTCATGGTCATCTAGGATATCATATGTGTAAAAGAGACCAAGCTAGATTTTCAAGGTACAAATGCCTTGGTGGTTGATGATGGTTTCACCCCATCACCCTGGAAGTGTGGTAAAACCCCTCGCATTGTTGATGATAATCACACCTTATCACCACGGTAGCGAAGTATAAACCCCTCACATGGTTGATGAGTATAAATCCCTACCTAGGTTACCTGAGCTCTTATCCCCTCGTATTAGGTATGATCTAATGCAATAATTTATATAGAGTATATCATTTCCATAATCTTATTTAATCATCATAAAGTCATATCCCATGCTTTGGACTTTCAACTCCTCAAGAAACCACATCCGAAAATTTTATCAAATATCTAGAGGGTGCGAAATGCTAGTATAAAATCATATAATATAGAGAGGAAATCATGCAAGAAAATCTATTTTAAAACTATCACTCAACACCTTGAAACACCATCAATCAATATACATCAAAACCCCTTATCAAATCTTGCAATAGATCTAATATTTATAGCTCACAACATAGCAAAACTGTCACATCTTTACATAGCTTTAGCATAGTGTGTAGTGAATTTCATAATAAGCAAGACCTATTTATAAATCAAATTTAAATCATGCAATTTTATTAAAAGGAGGCTTGGGTTTTATGGATGAAAGGAACCCATGAAAGAAACCCATATACCTTAGAGACGATCTTGGTGAAGATTGGAGATGGAGACTTGAAGCTTGATGAAGAATCTTGAAGGAGAACCTTAGCTTGGGATGAGTGTTTGGGACTTGAATTTGGGAGTGAAAATATGGCTAAGTTTTTGAGTGAGTATTGGGGAATGTTTAGGATGATATGAGGGTGAAACAAGGCTAGGGATAGGTAAAAAGATTGTTGGGAACACTTAGGCACAAGACCCCAAAGCTTTGGATCTAGATAGAAATCACAGGCAAAAAAATACATAGGTCCATGATGTGGACCTATCACAGAGCTCAAATTAACACTTGTCCATGACAATTGTGCATTGCGGTGCTTTCGCAGATCATCTCTAGAAATTAAAATTTCAGAAATTGGAAATTGTGATTCGATTTCTCTAAAATTGGGTTTAGACCCTTTTACCCCTAATTTTGACCCCTTGAACAAGAATATGAAGTAAAACTTTTGATATCATGCATGGATTTTTATATGTATGGAATTTTAAAATTCTTGGCATTCTGAGGCACATTTTCAGGCAATTTTTGGGGTCGTTTCATTTAATCCTAACATAAATAACTAGCAAGACCATGACTTAAGTAGATCATAAACATGCTTTTACTCTAGTAATGAGCCTCAGTTGGACATGAGAGTAGATCATAGTCATACATGAACTCTTGCTTTAACCCAAATGGCTCACAAGAGGTAAAATCTTGAAATAGGGCTTAACTTGATATTTGCAAAATCATAGATACTTTTCATGGATTCAATACATGCTTAAAATCCGTTAATCGTCATGAAGTCAATTGACTTGCAAATAATTTAATACATCATCAATAACTTGAGAATTCTTGTTGAAATGACCCCAAAATTTTCCCAAAATATGCCTCGAAAGTGCCCGGAATCTTGTTTTCTGTATATCTAAAAATCCATTTGGAATTTCAAAAAATACGACTTCACATTCTTGTTAAGAGGGTCCAAATTAGGGTAACATGGGTCTAACATCAGATTAAAGCAAATGAATCAAACTATGAAATTTCGCTTGGTGCAATTTCAAGTGAGGGTCTGCGACCTCTCTGTGACGCGAAGAGGTGTATTTTCCTACACTGTCTTTTACTAGTTCACCTAGATTTTTATAAGTGTTGGACCTAAGTTTTTTCAAATATATTTTCACCTATACTTAGACTTATTTCACCCTGATATCAGCCAATCTCAAGGATTTCTTCATGGAACTCACCCAAGCTTCAAATCTCTATTAAAGTCTTCTTCAAGAACTTCACAAAAGCTAAGGTATGTAGTGTTGAACCATTGGGTCTTTCCCCCATGGTGCCTAAACCCTCTTTTACCTAATATTGCATGATTTAAAATTGATTACACATGTGGGTCTTGTATATTGACAAATTTACTGCACAGTGATTTTAGTTCATGAAAATATGGTTGTTTTAGCATGTTTTGTGCTTCAAATCTTGGATCTAATGTTGGATTTGACAAGGGGTTTTGATATGAATGTGTTCGGGGTGGTACAAGGTGTTGATTAAAGGTTTTACCACTAATTTTCCTACATGATTTCATCTCTAAATTGCATGCACTTTTACCCCTATTACACCCCTATGGTGTTTGATAAAATGTCCGATTATGGTTTCTTGACGAATTGAAGGTCTAAAGTATGAGATATGATATGAATGATGTTATGATGATGAAATGAGCTTATGTACATGATTATTCTGACATAAGGTATTGCATTAGAGCTATGATGAATCCTATATAAAGTGTTGCATAGATGATGCCCGATCCGGGGGGATAAGAGCTCGAGTAACCTAGAATGGGGTTAATACTCATCTCCACCTAGGTGATAGAGTGGCAACATCACCAACCTACCAAGGGGTTCATACCTTGGAAATCTAGCTTGGTCTCATCTTCACATATGATATTCTATATGAGTAAGATTTACCTAAGCATGTTTTACTTATGCATTGATCATACCTGACTTATTGCTATATCATGCCTATTTCCTATTGTTATTTATGTTGATTATAAAGCTTGTCTCTTGTTGCATTGCATCCCATATATTTAGTACATTTAAATGTACTAATGCATACTCTTGCCTACATGGTATCACCATGTAGGAAATGGTGCCCAAGTTGATCATCCTCCTCCACATGGCTAGGCGGTGCTATTCCAAGCTTGTTAGTGACTCCTCCATTTCAGGGACATTGGTTTATGTTTTCCTCTTATCTATGTATTGAGACACTATGTTATGTTCTATTTGACTATGAGGGTAAGCCCAGTTACTTTGTCTTGGGCTTGCTCTATCTATTTATTTAGAGGTGTTTGTTGGACATATTGTGTATTTATGTACAAGCTTTGACTCATCTATGTTTTTTAAGTATTACACTCTCTCTTTCTCCCTTACTCCCATTTTCACTTGTTTATGTTTCTTATAATGTTTTATATTGCTTCTGCGACCAAGGATGTGTAATAATATGCTATGAGGCTTGTTGGGGTCTATTCAGGTTCCCCATTCTCCGGTCATGTCTAGGCCCTAAGTTTGGGACATGACAAACTTGGTATCAGAGCATTTGGTTGATAAATCCTTGGAGTCCAGCACACCGCGCCGATTAGAGTCCTATTCATGGTTGTGAAGCACACCATGACTATCAATAGGAGGCTATGAGGCATTTTAGGAGATATTCCCTTCTTCTTGTTCTAAGTCATGCTTTAGAGTTGTGATAAGTTGTTTTCCCCCTAACGATTATTCTTTCCTATGCTAGATCATGGCAAATACGAGAGAAAGATGGGCCCAACTCTCGAGGAGCAACCTACCAATGTTGAGCTCTGAGATGCTCTTACTATGCTTTCCTCAGTAGTGGCCAACAAATTCCAACAAGAGGCCCAAGCCCCTCATGCTCAGTAATGGCTATGTGGTGCTTTGGGCGGAATTTAAATTGGCCTTCCTTAATCGGTTCTTCCCTCTTGAGCTTAGGGAAGCAAAGTTGGTTGAGTTTATGAACTTGAAACAAGGTGGTATGAGTGCGAGGGAGTATGCCCTCAAATTCAACCAACTTTCAAAGTATGCTCCTTATTTGGTGGCTGAACCTAGGTCAAGGATGAATATGTTTGTTATGGAGGTCTCCAATTTGGTAAGTGAAGAGTGTTGGTCTGCCTTACTTATTAGTGATATGGACTTATCTCAGTTAATGACATATGCCGAGAAAATGGAAGAAGAAAAGTTGAGAAAAAGGAGGGGCCATGAGGCGAAGAGAGCTCGTATTAGGTGCAAGCTCCATAGGGGTGGTTGAGTCCATCAAGCCCAAGGGCATCCTCATGCTACAAATAGGGAGTTTGCCAATGATTTCCCTAGGCCCCAAGGTGCAGGTGTTGTGGCTCCTAATGATGTGTGTCCTAGATGTGGAAAGAGCCATAATGGCCTGTGTTGAAGGGTACTAGTGTATGTTATGGTTGTGGGGACCTTGGTCACAAGAAAGTAGATTGTCCAAGAAACCATGGCAATGTTCAGTGTGTAAATGTGGTCCTATTCGGTAAAGGTGGTCCTCAAGGTGGTGCCCCAAGGCACAATCGATTCTATGCTACACATGGAAGGTAAAGGACTGGTGGTGTCCCCGATGTAATTATCGGTATGTTGAAAATCTTTGATCTTGATGTATATTCTTTGCTTGATCCGGGTGCCACCATTTCCTTTTTTACCCCCTTTGTTTCTAAAAAGTTCTATGTTGAGTTTGGAGTTGTTACATGAGTCATATAAGGTGTGTACTCTTATTGGTGCATCTGTTATTGTTAGGAGGGTGTATAGAAATTATCCAATTTGCATCTTACATAAAATCTTACCTTGTGATCTTGTTGAATTAGATATGGTTGATTTTAATGTTATTCTTGGATGGACTGGTTGTATGTATACTATGCTTCTATTGATTGTAGGCCCCAAAGGGTCAAATTTCAATTTCAAAACGAACCCGTCCTTGAGTGGGAAAGTCATGATTTAATAGTGAGGGACAGGTTTATCTCATGCACTAAAGCCCATAGGTTGATTTTCAACGGGTGTTTGTATCATCTAGTTAAAGTCAAAGATGTGGAGTCCAAAGTCCTTTCCATTGAGTCAGTTTCGGTTGTAAATGAATTTCTTGATGTCTTCCCAAGTGATCTTCCTGGTGTCCCTCCCAAAAGGGAGATAGATTTTGGCATAGATCTCCCTCTTAACACCCAACCTATCTCTATTCCCCCTTATCATATGGCCCCGACGGAGTTTAAGCAATTAAAGGAGCAATGGAAAGATTTGTTGGAGAAGGGATTTATTAGACCTAGCCAGTCACATAAGGGTGCACCAGTGTTGTTTGAAAAGAAGAAAGATGGGTGACTTAGAATGTCCATTGACTACCAGCAGCTCAATAGGGTCACTATAAAGAATAGATATCCTCTTCCAAGGATTAATGGCTTATTTGACCAATTTCAAGGGGCTAGCTTTTTCTCTAAGATTGATTTTTGGTTCGGGTACCATCAATTAAGGGTGAGGGAGTGTGATATTCCAAGGACAACCTTCCAGATTAGGTATAAGCATTATGAATTTGTGCGATGATGTACTTTGGATTGACTAATGCGTTATCCATCTTCATGGACCTAATAAATAGGGTCTTCAAGCCCTATCTTGATTCCTTTGTTGTGATCTTCATTGATGATATTTTGATTTATTCACATAGTAGGGAAGAGCATATGGGCCATTTGAGGGTAGTGTTGCAATGATTGAGGGAGGAGAGATTGTATGTCAAATATGACAAGTGTGAATTTTTGTTGAAGGAGGTTGCATTCTTGAGTCATGTGGTGTCTGAGGATGGTATAAAAGTGGATACTAAGAAAATCGATGTGATTAGGAATTGGTATAGATCATTGACCCCAACGAATATTAGGAGTTTCTTGGGACTTGTGGGTTACTATAGAAGGTTTGTGAATGGGTTCTCCTCCATTGCTTTTCCTATGAATAAATTGACTCAAAAGAAGGTTAATTTTGTGTGGACTGATGAATGTGTTCAAAGTTTCCAAACATTGAAGGATAGACTTGTTTCCGCTCCTATATTGTCACTACCGGATGGGCTTGAGGGTTTTCTTGTGTATTGTGATGCATCTAGAGTTGGTTTGGGTTATGTACTAATGCAAAATGGTAAGGTCATAGCCTATGCTTCTAGGAAACTCAAAGTGTATGAAAGGAACTACTGTATCCATGATCTTGAATTAGCTGTCGTGGTATTTCCATTAAATATTTGGCGTCACTATTTGAATGGGGTGCATATTGATATCTTCGCCGATCATAAGAGCCTTCAATATGTCTTCACTCAAAAAGATCTCAACTTGAGACAAAGAAGGTATCTAGAACTCCTTAAGGACTAAGATTTGAGTGTGCATTACCGGGTAAGGCAAATGTTGTGGCGGATGCTTTGAGTTGGGTGTCCATGGGTAGCCTAGCTCATGTGAATGGTGGTGAAAGGGAGATGGCTAGGGAGGTGCATAGGTTGGCTAGATTGGGGGTGAGGTTGGAAGATGTGGGTAATGGTGTTTTTGTTGTTGATGATTCTAAATTTTCTTTGGTTGATGAGATGATAACAAAATAAGATCTTGACTCCTCCTTGCTTGAGTTGAAGGCCTTGGTGAAAGAACACAAGATAGAGGTTTTCTCCCAAGGGGGAGATGGGACCCTTAGATAAAAAGGTAGGTTGTGTGTGCTATGTGTTGATGGTTTGAGGGAGAGAATTCTTGATGAAGTCAATAATTTTTTCTACTCTATCCACCCCGGTTCCACCAAAATGTATAGAGACTTGAGGGATGTGTATTGGTGGGGAGGTATGAAGAAAGATATTGCTGAATTTTTTTCTGGTTGCCAAAGTTGTCAACAAGTCAAAGCGAACATCAAAGGCTGGGTGGCCTAACCCAAGTGTCACGCCCCAAAGTCTGGTTAGGGCGGACTGGCACCCGTTGCCGATAAAGCTCGGGAGAACCAACTTATATCTAACCGTTTTGCATACCTATTATAAGTGACATATATGTTTTCAATGATTCTAAGGAGATATACGGCTTTAACAAGTTAAAAGGAGA